>JASAOM010001079.1:58918-182489 GCA_030849085.1 Borovskyia barvae
CCCCCCGCCGGCCCCCCCCCCCCCAATCAACTCCCGAAGGTTCAATACGGAGGCCCCAGCCACCTCTTCTCCTCCTCCTCTTCTCCCTTCGTTTTTTCCTCCCCTGCTGGCAGCCGTCCCCTCCGTCCATCTGCAGTGCCCATCTCGGCAAACGCCCTGCCGGTGGAGAAGAGGGCGATAGAGACAGGGAAGGAGAACGGAGGAAGACATGATTGCCGTCCCATCGAGGTGCGGCATGCAAACCCACCCGCAATACGTGCCTTATAAGACCGCAAAGAGAGAGAGAGAAGAAGAAGAAAGGGCGAGGAAAGCAACGGATTTGCATGTTGAGAGAAGGCGGGAAGGAGGGAGGGGGGGGGACATCGCTGCTCGTGAGTACTCCAAAGACGCTGCAGGATGCAGATAGGCAATATAGATAGATAGAAAGCGGGGCAGAAGAGGTGGAGCACAGATCGACGACGTGGAGACTCCTGCAGGCAGACGTCACGGTCAAGGCACCACTCATGGCGCGCCTCCTCCTTGCTTGACACAAGCAAACGCATACCCCCCATCCCTACCCCATTCCTATTCATCTCCTGTGGGCTTCCCCCACCCCCATTCTCGCTTTCCTCCCCTTCTAGCACCCTTTTTTCTTCTCCGCACCTCTCATGTGCCTCTTCTCCTTTTTTCCCTCTTCCAAAACAGGAGAAACACAGGGATATATATATTTATAGAGAGAGAGAGAGATGTGTGGGTATGACAACATCCACACACGAACTTAAACCGAAAGAAATCAGCGGTTGGCCGACACGGACAGAGACAGAGAACAAAAAAAAAGAGAGAGAAATACCGGAACAAGAAAGAAAGGCGAGGCGAGGAGAAGAGAATTCGAAGAAAAGAAAAGAGAGGCGGTAGTCTACATGGAAGAGGCCGAGGGGGACTGATTCGAAAAGGGCGGGGGCGTTCAAACAACAGGTCGGTGAACGGAAGAGAGAGGAGAGGGGGGAGAGACAATGAAAGACAGCGAAAAAAAAAGCATGGAAGAGAGGACTTCTGTAGGTATACATATCAGCACGTTCACTCCTATGCCTCTCGACGATGATGAATGGGAAAAAAGGGAGTGGTGGAGGAAGAGAGAGAAAGAGAAGAGGAGAGAGGGGGGGAGGAAACCCAAAAAGAGGTGGCAGTGCCGTGTGAGAGAGAGCGAAAGAGAGAGACATGATGGCCAGTTTGCTGAAGGGGGGGAGCTGCTTCACGCGGCGACAACGGCACGGATGAGGGGAGGGGGGAGAAGACGAAGAAAATGAAAAGAGAAATGCGGAAGCCCTTCCGCTCGGAGGAGGGTCGAGGGTCGCACAAATCGTTTCAGTTTCATCGACATCTCCATCGCCGTCATATCCGCCGACGTCAGCAACGGTCATCTTTCTCCCTCGCACCCCTAACCCCTGTTGATTGCTCCCTCTCCAATCTCACAGGCAGTCACACACCCCTTACGCCTCCCTTCCCGTCTCTTTACTTGCTTTTTCTTTTCCTTTGCCGACCCTGTCTTCCCTCATTGCGGCTTGCTAGGGAGGAGAGCAAGGAAGAAAGGCTTCAGTGTTTCGGCGGATGCGCTGCATCCTCGAAGGGGTCGAGAATGGAGATATCTTCGCCGCGCTCAGCAAGGTGCTTGACAAAGAACTCCCGCAACGACTCCTCCTTCAGAGGGTTTGGCATGGCCTCGATCTCTTCCAGGGGCATGACGCGATCGATCCGGCACTGCACGTACGTCTCATCTAGCATGTTCACCATCTCCTGCAGCGTGATGTTGTTGTCCTCGATCGACAGCGCGTGGCGGGCGTAGTCGTCAGCGAGTAGACGTGGGCGCAGCTGCTCCATGTTCGTCGTGAACTCAGCACAGAAGAGGGTTTTCACGGGGATAGAGGGTTTCTCCATGCCCTTGTCGCGGCGCGTGCGCGGGGAGTCAGGTACCGTCGACGGCTTCTTTTTGGGGATCTTGGCATACTCCCGCTCAAAAAACTCAACCAACATCTTTACCAACGATGCCGGTAACGAGAAGGTGTGCGGCGCATCGTCAGAGTCGTCCCCTGCCCCGACAGACGAGGCACTGTCACGATCTTGGGAAGTTGTCGAATTAAAGACACAAGACATGCGCCCCACACTGAAGAGACGAGAGCCGTTCCGAAGAATGTCTGGCACGTACGCGGCATCGTTGTTGCGATAGAATTGGTAGACGGGTTTAATGGCGGAGTTGGGCGGCGCCAAGGTCATTTTGCATGCCTGTAGCAGCGATGTGACAGGAAGCTGGATGCAGGTCGGGGTTGAAGCGGTATCGGCTGCCTCTCCGTTTTGCTCCTCAGCCACACTATCCCCCTTGAACGGAGAAAGGGCCTCCGCATCCTCTTGCATGGTCTCAGTGTGCTCCTGCACCTGCATGGCAGCCTCCACGAGCGCATCCGCGTCGTCACTCGTGAGGACGTAGTCACGCAAACGCCAGCGATGAAGATCATCCGGAAGGCGCAAGAGGGGCTGCTGTGCCGTGGCCGCGCGCGTGTTGTGGCGTTCCGTCGCTCGGATCAGCTGTTTCCAGTTCGCGGTGATGAAAATGTACGGCTCGTCCACCGTGTTCTTCACAAAAGCGAGAATCTCAGTCTCCGTCTTGTAATTCATGTACACCAGCTGGAGGAAGGCGTTGATGCTGATCGTGCCGTCGGAACGCTTCTGCGGCTTCTTCACGGCGATGCGCTCCACAAACTGCTCCTGCAGCACAGGGAAGGGGCAGTTGAGGACGAGCGACTTCAGCAACACCCACCCCCTCCCATCCGCATCCATGTAATTGAAGAGGTTCTTCATACGAAAGTACCGGTCCTCGTAGTAGTGAAGCACCCCGTAGAAGTTGCGCATGCCGTGATCGGCGATGATACCCCCCACGTTGGTGCCCACATGCGTGTTGAAGACATCGAACTGAATCATGTTAGCGTTGTTGCGCATGACGCTGATGATGTGTGGCGCGCTATGCACCGTAATGAGGTCATTATCGCTGATATCCACGGCGCGAAGAGAGGGATGGTTCTGTAGAATGTTGCACAGCTGAATCACAAAGTCATCCGATATGCCACATGAACGCAGGCTCAGCTTGCGCATCGACGTGCTGACAGTAATCAGCGGCAGGATGGACATGCACCCCTTCGTGCCCAGCAGGCAGCTGTCCAGCTCCAGGGAGTAGATCTGGTGCCATGCCATCGGCTTCTCGGGGAGGAGGGCGTAGATATCCCGCTGCATATGCACGTGAAGCTCCTCACAGACTTGGCGGTAACTATCGCGAGGGGACTTCCCTTTGAAGCGCGACAGGATCTCATCCACCAGAGCCATCGTCGTCATGTTTGAGGGAAAGGGGCTTCACGCCGTGGGTAGGGTGTGAGAGGAGAAGAGAAAAGGGAAGAGAGACTCCGAGAGCCTTGACTTGCCTCGGTCAAGAGGGCGGCAACGGAGGAAAGGATGAGACTACTGATGTGTGTGTGTTTGTATGTCCAGTGGGTGGGTGTGCCCGAGATGAGTAAACAGCCCCAGAGAAGAGAGAAGAAACGAACAAAGGGAGGAAAAGACGCACAAGGAAGCAACTAGCAAGGTGGACATGTATATATATATATATATATGTGTGTGTGTGTGTGTGGAGAGAGAGAGAGAGGGGAGGACCGCAGAGGTGTGGGAGGTGAAGGAGAAGAGGATGCGTGACGAGGGACATATGCACAAGTGTGTGGGTGTGAAACGAAAAAGGATCAGGCAAGGTGCAAAGAAAGGATAGACAACTACGAGGACATGCGCTGTGTCCATCGACAGCATCTCTCTATCACGCCCTTCCGTTTCATTCTAAGGAAGGAGATGTGCTGGATTAAAAGTGCGCCCGCGGCTGAGTGGAAGGAAGGAGGGGAGAAGGGGACGAAGCTTCAGACGTGTAGGTGATTCGTTGTCCCTAAGTGTATGAAGTGGGGGGGGGGGGGGCCACTCGCTTCTATGAGCAACGAGTAATTCAGTCTTGGCAGCCCCCCATCCCCACACACACACACACACACACAGCCCGTCCTCTTTCTCTTACCGACACGCACTGTCCTTTTTCTTTTCACACGGCATGGGGGGGGGGGGGCTGCCAATTCTCCTTCTCTTTCTGTACGGTGTTTTGACGCCAGAGTTGGCTTCCGTATCCGCCGTCCCATCCCCCCTCTCCGAGTAGTGAATATCTGCACCTCCATAGATATAGATATTGTTTCCCGTGTTCCTGTTTGTATGGCACTTCCACTTCCTCGCTCGTTATACACACACGCACAGGGAGAGAGAGAGAGGGGGGAGGGGGAGGGAGACTAGACTCCCGCGGGGGGCGAGGTGATGGGGGGGAGGGGGGGCGAGGACAGAAGGGTGGTGCGAGGGGCTGCAGGTCACGTGGAGCAAAACTGAAGCAAGAGAAAGGGAGGAGAAGAACCGCAGCTCACGTCCCTTCCCGTCCTTTCACAAGCCGTGCCTCCCCTCCCCGGCATACAGCCCTATCTCAACCTCCTGTTCTCTCCATCCCCTTCCCCCTCCCCCCGCCCCCGACAACAAAAGGAAAGCGCTGCCGTCGTCGTGTTCATCCACTACCACCTCAGTCGAGTCCTTCCATCTGGCTGACGCGTCGGAACGACTGTCGTGCCTGCTTCGCTGTTGCCGAGACGACGCCTGCCGCCTGCTCAGTGGTAAACAGAGTGGCGATGCACGTGACGGGAGATACGGACGGCCCAGCCATGGTAGGGCGGCGTACGAGAAGTCCCGCCTCCGCACACCCACGTGCAAGTGACGCGTTAATCACCTTCTCCATCCATCGACGAGCCGTCCGGTAGGACACATTCAGCTCGGATGGTGAGGCCCCCCGTCGTGCATCACTCGGGGGAGTGACGAGAGAACGGCGTTGCGGCCCAGTGAGTTTCTGCGGTTCGTCGTAAGGATCCGCCGTGGCCGCAGATGAGGAGGGAGGCACAACGTGGAGCACAAACTCCCAGAGGTACAGCCACAGGCGATAGTAAGATGTCATCGAGAAGGCAGAAAGCATTGGGTCTGCTGACAAAGTAGCTGTGCGACGTGGTGGCGCCACATCAGGGGTTTCAACACCGCCTCTCAGGTACTTCCACTCGAAGGCGGCCGCCCACGCTTGCAGTGCCGCCTGTTGCTGCGCAACTGGATCTTCTTCATTGGCGTGGCGTGTGGCGGCGGCGGCGGCTCCTACCAAGGAGGTTTGCGAGACAGCAGACGAAAATGGTCCCGCCGTGCATCGGACATCGCCATCTGCGATGTCGTCGTCGTCGTCGTCGACATCAACGAAGAGTGGGCGACGCCTGCCTGCGGCACAGCTGCCGAGGCGACCAAGCGCACTACGGCTCTCGCGAGAGACGGCCGACCTCGCGTCATGGACGAGCGCTGCACCAGTGCAGTACGCCACCACATAAAAGACCTGCTGTAGACCAGGGAGGCTTAGGGTAGTGCAAGTGAGGAAGGAAGCGGGAGGCGCAGACGGATGGAAGCGCGGTGGTGAAGCCGAAGCCCCATGACACGCTTCACGATCGCCACCGCCCATGGTAACGAGTAGGGACATGAGTCGCGCTCCTTCGAAGATCACCCCGTCCTCGCTGTCCATCATCAGCTCCATCGCATGGCGAGCGGCAAGCACCTGTGCCGAGAGCTCTACTGCGTAACGCACACGGACCACATCCAGAAACTGAGATAACGACTCGTCATCCTCTTCGGTATCACCCTGACCAGCCGTTCTCTCCTCTCCGCCTCGTTTCCTCTCATGACGAGGCGGAGAGGAGAGGGGGGAGCGGTTGCAGCAGAAGGGCTGCACCAATACTGCCTCCAAATCTTTCCATTCGTTGTCGACCGCTGCAGTAACGCACTGGACCACGACACGCGCCAGCCGCAGTCGCTCCTCGTCATGAGGAGCATCCCCGCCGCCGGCAAGAGCACTTTCTCTATCGAAGGACGAGGCGCTCGTAAGCCCAGTCGTAGAGGCTGCGGAAGAAGCGGTGTACCGCGCACTCCCCATCGAGCTTGTCGTGCCAGCCGCCCGATCGCCATCACCATCCTGCACGGCAGCCGCAAGCGCAGGTAAAATCGAGGGCCCCAGCGGAGGCATGGTTCTGGCGACGCCTGGTGCAAGAGGGTAGTCCATCGCCTCTAGGCGCTGCTTCACCTCCGTGCCCCCATCACCGCCGTCCCCACCGTTACCGCTCAGGGAAGCAGGCCGGCCCCCGTATCGTATCTCACCCGTACCTCCATGCTTGCGACGCTCCCGCTCCTCTCCATACCGTTGCTCTGCCACATCCGCCACCCACGGCAGTTCTGCGCAGTACTGCCCGAGAGACAGCACAGCTGGCACACGAAGCCACAGGGCCGCCGGGGTTAAAGGGGGGGCCGAAGCCGACGGTGCCGCAGATTCGCCAGTGCTGGGTGGACCAGAAGTAATGGTGGTCCCTCGGAGATGTCTGGCCGCGATGATGTCCTCCTCCGCTTCACCGCCCTCCACATCATCGAAATAGACGTCGACGTCACATGCATCGGCCGCATCGCCGTTCGGGACGGATGCGGTGCTGCCGCTCACATCTGTCGGCATGGAAGCATTCGGAGGCTTCGACGATGCAGAACGTGGGCCGCAGCGCTCAATACTGTGATGATCTGTGGTGGGCCTTGCGGTACCTCCACCACTCTTTTTTTTGATTGGCCGCGTTGTAGCAAGCTTCACGTGGTGTAGGAGGAGCTGTAAGGCTGCCTCGATCGCGTCCTCCTCCCCTTTCGCATCCCCAGTCGGAGACGTCGGACTGCTGGTGGTGGTGGCTGTGACAGCGCTGTTGTCTCCACGTCTGCTTCCGCCAATCTCTATGTCCTTCTCACTAGAGGGGCCCGCGTGGCCTGGGAATACAGCAGGACAGGCTCCAGAGAGGGGAGCACCACCCGCCACCTGTTGCACAACGCGGTGGTGAAGTCCGCAGCGCGTCACCACCGCGTCATGCAAGAATGCGCGCAGAGCCGCAGGCGACGGGCAGAGGGGAGCCTGTACAAGATAAGCCGTGTCTTCCTCAAACTGAATGGCATCCGAGACGGTCGTCCACACTTCGCGAAGGGCCGCATCGCTTTCCCCGTCACTTCGCTTGCGGCGGTCTGACGAGCCTCCGGTCGTGGAACCTCCGGTGCGCCACAGTTTCACCAGCCCTTGGAGTGTCTGTACGAGATGTGCGCGCCGCCGTTGTAGCTGGGCTGCCTTCACAGCAAGTTGTTCCTTCAACAGCGGCGTCAATACCGTTGACCGGCGCAACGCGGCGTCCTGGAGGAGCAGCTGCCGAGTTCCATCGGCTTGTGCAGTAAGTTCTCCAGCGGTGCTTGCCATCTCCTCGGTGAGGTGCGGCAGAAGAGAACTGCTGATGTGCGTCGGGAGATACGCTGCCCATTGCCTCAGCTGCTCCACATCATCGATCCACCGCGGGTCGCCGTCCTCATCATCTACCTTGCCGTACATGATATATCGTCCTTATCTTTCTTCGGTATCTTTTGCAAGCGACTGCCTGAGTGTTCTCGGGCACACACCGCCCTTTCCCGTGCACCACCCGGCTGGTCCTCGCAGACGAAGATGTGAAGAGAACGTTTTGTGTGAGTAAGCGTGTCTATTATTGCCTAGGTAGGCACTTACGCACCAGTACGAGAGAAAGAGAGACAGAGAGAGCGCGCAGCAGCAAGAAAAAAATGCTTTCCTACCTGTTCATCACCTGGCACCGATTAGAGAGAAAAAAGAAGGAGAAGCAGAGGGAGGAGGGCGGTGAGAAAGGGAGTTATCGGGAAGAAGAGAAAATAAAGAGAGGGATCGGCGGTCGCCTCCCGATTCTTCCGCTGCCGCTCTTTTCCTCCGCCCCTTTCGCTGCTTTTGGTTGATGCTGCGTGATGTTGCCTATGGGAAGGGCCACGAGGCAGAGGAAGGAAAAAATGTGGGCAAGAACAGGGGGGGTCAAAGAGGGTGTGCGGAGAACTGTTTGTACGGCCCACGCTGGAGGCGAGAACGCGCCACAGGCAAGGGAAGGGGAGAGGAAGACGCATACAGGACATGGCGTGCGCCAACTGAGACTGTAGCGTAAAGTAGATAAGCACGTGTTGATACCTATGGATGTCTGCCAGCAGGATGGCTGTCAAGCCCTTCATCGCCCTTACCCCGCAACCACCCCCAAGTAAAAGCCGCGCCCACCCATATACATATATAGAGAGAGAACGAAAAGGATTGGATAAGGCAGCGATCATATGATGTGGCGGACAGCAACCGGAGACAACACTTCCACGCAGACACGTATGCGATCCGGCTTTGCTGCTACGTGCTGCATGTGTTATGTTGTTATGCTTCTTGCGTAGCGCTTTCCCAAGGGGGGATGGGAAGGGGGAGGGGGCAACGATACCTTCCAAGTGATCATCAAGCCTTGACATCCCCTTTCGAAATGTCACATCACCAGAGCAGTTTGTACCCGCTGCAGGAAGACGAGGTCTCTGCATAGAGTATACAAAGCGTTCGATGACGAGGGGGGGACATCCCCCTCTCCTCCTCCCCCCCCCTCCCACCTACGCACACACACACACACACACACACATACAAAAACATCGAAGCATTGTGTAGCGCCTCTTCTTCACTGTACCTCAGCACTATATCTTATCCCTTGGGGAGAAACCCTCGCTCGCCAAGTGGCGCGACGAGCAGAAGGCGTCGAAAACAAAAAGGGGGTGCGCCAAGCGAAACAGAGGCGAAAGTTGGGGAGAAAAGGCAACGAGCGCGCACCCGTGTCGCGGTCGCAGCAACAGCAAGGGGCAGTGTTACCATAGTTGTCTCAGTGATAACCAGACAACGTTCGTGAAGAGGTATTCTCCGCTACGGTATTTGTGCTTAGCTTGTTCATCTCTGTTAAACAACGAACGATTTCTTCACGCGACATCTCGAGCACGAGACCGCCCATAATCATCTCCATCAGCGTGTACTGCACCTTCTCAGAATGGAAGATCAAATCGAGTTCGCAGACATTTTCGAAGGTGCGGTCGAGGGATTCTACGAAAACCTGAATGAGGTCAAGTATCGCCAGCTGAGACTCCGACGAGTCCGTTACAAATACAAAGCAGAGAGTAGCGTAGCGGCGGTAGATCACCCGTGTGTCAGGCGTCGGCCACTCCGTGAAGTTATCAACAAAGTCGCAAAGCTCATCACTACGGCGAGAGATAGCACGGTGGATGCCGCGTACGAGCTCCTGCTGCTGCGCTAAAGAGATGTTCTTTTCATAAAAGCTGAGGAGACGGATCTTGCCGGCGGTGTTAATGATAAGGACGGCTTTTATCATGATAGCTTCCCCTTACACATACAAACGACTATAAGTATGAATATATATATATATATGAAACACAGAGACCCTTGACAGATAAAAGAGGCGAGATCAGAAAGATGGGGCGCAATGGTGGGATGGTGCGAAGGCGTAGCAATTGGCTCTACACTTTCATTTCTGTTGCCTAAGCCACCTAACCGATCGATATGAGCGTAGGAGGGAGAGAAGGGCGGGAGAGAGAAAAAAGGGGCGTGTGGAAGAGGCGGTTTGGTGTGAAGGAAAGAGAAAGAGGGAACCAACAAATAAAAGAAAAAGGACGGTGAAGAACGAGGCGAGCGGAGAGCAGGCGGGTGGACAAGGCGGCAGAGCGTCTCCGTATGGCAGCTCTTGGACGATACAGCGAGCAACAAAAGATGGCGGTGACGAGTGGAAGGGCGCCGTCCCTCTCTCCATCCCCCATTTTTCTTCTTCCGCCTCCTGCTGCCTCATTAGCATACCTGTAGAGGGCGAGGGGGGGGGGCTTCGACTTTTCTCCCGTCACGCTGTGGCGCTTCCCTCTTCTTTTGCACCCCCGCCCCCTGTCAAGAAAAAAAAAATAACCGGTTAGGGAAGAGCACATCATTTCTGTTCAACGAAGTTTCAAGACGCGTAGCTTTCGTGTCCACCCACCACACGAAGCACTAGGACTCGCAAACACACATATAGATGATCAAACATATATGCATCTATGAAGCGTGATATCCAGAACGTGCCTCCCCGCCTCCCATCCTCAGGGGTCCGCTAAGCCTCCGCAATCAGGAGTGAGGAGATGAGAAAGGCAAATGAAAGATTACTATCGCCCCAAAACCCTCTCAGATAAACCGCCAACACGGCTGCCGACCATCCAACGTACCGAGAAAAATCAAAGCATGAGAAAGGGAGCATCCAAGCATCCTTCTACAGAGAGAAGGAAGGGGGAGGAAGGCAAGAGAACGCGGAGAAGGAACAACGGGAGGGAGAACAAGAAGAAGAAACAGCGCCAATGAAGCAGAAAAGAGAGGAAACGAAGAAAAAGAGGAAGACGCTCGTCAGACGCGTCTAGCCCGTCCCTCCTATCCCCTTTTTCCTTCGTCTTCTCTCTCACTTCTTCTCAGTCGGTTGCAAGCAGTGACGTCCGAAGGTGCCACATACCATACAGGGCCCAGCTCCCCCTCCTCTCTCCTCCCCCTTTGCAGACTACCACGCCCCCCCCCCTCTTCTACCCTTTCTCATCCCCACCCCCCTTGGTGGATGCCTCTTACTCGGAGTCATCGTCAACGGTGAACACCTCCAGGTCTCTACGTCCGGCATCACCGCTGTCCTCTCCCCGCGCCGGCACTTTGTCCAGCGTTCGCGACGTGCTATCTCCCTGGAACAGCAGTCGCTCTGACAAGGACATCCCCTCCTCTGTCCCTGGCGACGAAATAGTAGTCACGCTGAGGGGCATCCCTGGACCGCTGCCGTTGCTCCCGGAGTGCATCCCCGTGTCTGCACCTCTGCCTGCGCCACCTGTGCGAGCGGCGCCAGTGGTGCCGGGCGCGGCAGCAGGTTGAGCCACGAATGTTGCTGCCGCAGCAGCAGCAGGCAGCATCGCAGCAGCCATGTTCCCACGAAGACTCCCAAAAGTTCTCACCGCGACTCTGCTCGGTAGCCCGCTCAGTGGCGTGCGGCCCTGCGCCTCGTCCCAGAGAGACGTTAGCACGTCGCCGCGGTTGGTAGCGTTGGTCGTCACTCCTTCAGGATGGGGCCCAATAGCAACCGCAGCAGTATCTGCGGCAGCGGCGGCCGTGCTGATGCCTGCATGAGACGCAGGATACGAAAGATCTTGAGAAAAGCCGTCGGAGCCGAGCAGCTGAAGCACCACGCCGCCATTCCGTGACTCGTTGGCGGCCGAGATGTTCGTCCGAGCCCCGTCTATAGCACCCAACGACGAGGTCTGATACGTCATGTACGTCGGCCGTTGCTGTTGGGGTTGTTGGGTCGGGATGGGGCTACTGCCGATGAGCGACTCGCTCTGCTCACAGAAGCGCGGCACCTCGGTAAACGCGGACGATGCCGCGGAGGCAACGGGATTGGCCTCACGCCCGCCTGCGTGGCCACCTCCGCGAAGTTTTTCTGCGAGACTCGAATCGCTGGCAGCGGCACGCTCTGCTGGCCGTCGCATAGCCGCACGTGGGGCGACCACGGGAGACTGCGGAAACTCACAAGAGGACTCTGGCGCATGCTGCCCCAGCGGAGGGAGTCCCACCTCGCTACCCCAGAGTGACGACGCCAAACAAGGAGAAGGCGCGTCGGGTGTGAAGTTCGGATGATCAGCCGGATAGGGGGATAAAAAATGTGGTGCTTTCACCACCGCCGCCGCAGATCCGGCTGCTGCTACCGCCGGCGTATCCGTTACAGCGGAGGTGTGCCACGTGGGAGGCTCAGGGAAAAGTGGAGCGGAGAGGGGCAGCATCGAGCATCTTGTATGGGAAGGCTCAACAGTCTGAGGAGAGGCACCGCTTCCCCGCCCTGCCCCGACCAAAGGGTCGACGGTGAGCTGATCGCTGTGTACAGAGGTGTCGGTGATACCGAGGACGCGTGCAGCGGACGGAGCGTCAGCACCGGCGGTGCTAACGTCCTGGGCCGCCCCGGGTTCTCGCGAAGGAAGAGGTGTGCAGCACACAGTATTCGCTGTAAGAGGCATGCCGGTCGACGTCTTCGGTGCGGCCGCGGTCGCCGCCGTCACTGTGGATGTCAGGGTGAACGTAGTCCGCCGCTGCTGTCGCTGAGGAGGAGGCGGCGGCGGCGGCAGCGCCTCACTCGCGCTTGTACGAGCTGACGCATGGGTGCTATCGCGCACCGGTGGCATGGGTTTCTCCGCGGAAGTGGATGTTGAAACCCGCTGCCTGTCCGGGGTGACGTCAAGGAGCATCGTCGGCTGCGCCAACTGATGGGTGGCGCGCCCTCCTGTCGCAGCGCTGTCCACGTTTTCACCATGACTTTCACGCACCTCCTCCTCCTCCTCGAAAAGTTCCCCTGCAGACGTGTTGGCGCGACCCAGACGATGGCGTGGGCGTACAGCCGTCTTCACATCTTTGATTTCTGTCTCCTCCGCCTCGGTGAGCTCTTCCACATCGCCGATGTGGAGAAAACGAAAGCGGCGGTAGACGCGAAGGATGTCAGCGCCGTAACGCTTCACCTTATTCCTTCCCATGCCCTCCAAGTCGATGAGGTCGCTCACACTGCCCCACCGCGGAATGGCCAACGTCTCCGTCAGCCGCAGGATGGTACTCTTCGGCATTACATTGTAGCTGCGGCACCCCACCGCCTGACTCACTAGATTCTGCACGAGCTGCTCCATCTCCGCTTGGAGCAGCAGCTTGAGCCGCTCCATACGTGCGGCTGGGACGGTGGACGCCGGTATCACCGCTGCGCCTCTACCGTTCCTGTTGCGTTGATCAAGGCCATCGCTTCGAGTGCGCTTTCGCTCAGGTGCCAGAGAAGTCATGGAGCTGCCGACGTCCTCTAAGGGATTTGAGCGAGCTCCTTTACGCGGAACGGCAGCAGAGAGGAGGCGCTGGCGCGCCATGGCTGTTGCGCTACTCACAGCTTCACCATCATCTCCGTCATCACTCGGTCGCGCCTCCCGATGCGGTGTCGTGGCACTAGAGGAAGTGAAATTGGGAGTAGCAATGGTGCTGTTACTGCTTTCATCGTTGATGAAGGAACCCAGACTGCTCCACTGCGCGGAGCCCATCTCGATGGATGAGACGTCCTCCTCCGCATCGCAGCCGCTGTCTTCTGCCTCGTTCAGCACATATTTGCCTCCGCGGCGTGCTCGGGCCGCCGCTGTCGCCTTGAGCTTCTTCTTCTTCTTTGGGGCGCGCTCGCTGGAAGCAGACGAAAGTGGTGCTGCTGGGCCCTCTTTCCAGAGATCAAAGAGAGGGACGTCATCGGTAGGCACCGTCACAGCGCCTGGCAGACGGCCTCGCCGCGTGGCATCACCTCCCTTCTCCCCTATCCGCTGTGGGGCTACGTTAGCAAAAAGGGACGACGGCATTGCGGCCGCCTTCACCGCTACATTGACGGCGCCCTTTGAGGTATCACCGGCTGGTGCCGTTCCCCTAGCAGCCCCGCTCGTCACCTTCTCACCGCGCACACGCACTGTTATGACGTGGTGGCCCGCCTTCATCTCGCGCACCAGCCTCGTCGCCGCTGGACCACCACACATCTCCACAAAGGCGCAGACTGCGAAGTCGTTGATGCTGTCCAGTCGCTCCTCGAACAGTCCGGCTTGCATGCCTTCCAGTATCGCACGCTCGATCAGCACCTTCGAGTGTCGGGCGCCATTCTTAAATTCTGCTGGGGTTCCCTTGATCCGCATACGCGTCTCCATTGCACGACCCATCTCGGAGACCGTACCGCGGTAAACCCCTATCAACTGCTTCGACGTCATGGCGCCAAGCTGACGAACGATGGCGCTCAAGTCGAGCAAAATATTATTGACCTCCACCTCCGTCACCGTCCAGCCCTCGGCTTGCTTGCTAGCACAGTTGTCACACATCTGTGCCGCGGCGGTTGCGGTAGGGACGACAGCAGTGCCAGCGTCAACGTGTTGGCTTAGGCAGTAGTGGATATCCACGTGCTCCCCAAAGTACTCCAACTGCTGACGTCGACGGCAATCCACATCGTTCAACGTGTAGGCTAGCATGCGATGCAGCGACGTGAGAGACGCACGCCAGTCCTTGGTGCCGTAGATGAGTCTCTCCTGTCGCTGCCGATCCGTTGTAGTGCTCAGCAGCACACATTCTGAAGGCAAACCATCTCGCCCGGCACGACCACTCTCTTGATAGTAGCCCTCAATAGACTTCGGCATTGCCGCGTGCACGACGTAGCGCACATCAGGCTTGTTGATGCCCATGCCGAACGCAATGGTGGCGCAAATTACCTGTAGTTCATCACGTGTCCACCGCTCCTGCCGCTCATTCTTTGAAGATGCCTCCGAGTGATAGTACGAAGCCTTGATGCCTTTGCGCCCAAGCGCCGCCGCCATCTCCTCGCAGTCTTTCCGCGATAGGCAATAAACGATACCGCAGGCGGAGGGGGGGAAACGGTGCAGCACGAGGTCCTCCACGACGGGAATGACTTGCTTCCCTTGCACGTGCTGCACCGAGTAGCGGAGGTTGGCACGGTTGAAGGAGCCCTTGAAGATGATGGCGTCACGGAGGGCGAGGGTCTTGATGACATCCTGCTGCACCACGTCCGTCGCCGTTGCCGTCAGGGCGGTGATGGGGATGTTAGAGAAGTGTTGCTTCAGAATCGCCAGCTTGCGGTAGTCGGGCCGGAAGTCGTGGCCCCACTGCGATACACAATGCGCTTCGTCAATGACAAAGCGACTCAGCAGGCCTCGCTGAGCGAGCGCCTGCAGCACGCCGATGAAGTGGTCGCTTCGACCAAAATACTCGGGCGTCACATAGACGAGCGTGTGCAGCACGTGGCCCGATGCCCATTCCTGGAAGAGCGACCGACGCGCCGCATCGTTCGTTTGCCCTGTCAGCGCCATGGCAGGAATATCATTGGCGATGAGAGCGTAGACCTGATCCTGAATCAGCGAAAGGAGCGGCGACACCACCACCGTCACCTGCGCAGGATTGGGCATCAGAGCAGGCAGCTGATAGCAAAGGGACTTACCACCACCTGTGGGCAGCAACACGAAGACATCACGACCATCAAGGCACGCATTCATAATCTCCCGTTGGCAGAAGCGGTAGTCGTGCAACCCGAACACCTCCCGCATCATCCGTCGCAGCTCGGTGGACCATGGAAAGCACTCGCCAGCATATCGGTGTGTCGGGTTGACCGGGAGCGCCACAGGGGCAGTGCGAGAAAGGGCTTCGCGCGAAAGCGCCTCGGGATCGACCTGCTGCTCATACACATCCCAGGAGAAGCCCTTCCGCGCTGAATGGGTGGCGTATTCGGCAGCGAAGGGGCTACTGGCGTTGCCACGGACGTCTCCCTCGCCACCCCACTGGTCTGCCAGTCCGGAACTTTGATGGGTCGAGTAGCTCACTGCAGTAGGGGTCCCTGCAGAATGCCCGAATGCACCAGCGCCGGCCGGCTCTACCCTGGTTGTGGCCCCGGACGAAGACTGCAGCAGCAGCGGCGATGGCGACGCCGTGTTGAAGCTCCCAGGAGAAGAAGGACCTCCATAGCTGCCCTGCATCGTCCCACGGAACGGCATGGCCGGGCCCATGTAGTTGTTGCCGTCGCCGTTGAAGGTTGGCGCAGAGCTCCAGGCCCCCTCGTCACCGCACGCGCCACTAGTCGCCATTCCTAAAGTGGAGGTGGAGCGTGGCGAACCTAGCACAGACGGTGGTGTTGAAAGTGGGGTTGGCCGGTTCAGCAGGGCGGCCTGAATGCCTCGCAGTCGCACAAACCGCTGCTCCAACTCGACCATCTTCCCATCCAGTTGGGCCAGCTCCTCGGAGGCGTCGTGCTCCTCATCTTCAAGAAAGATGAGGTCATCACGGCGCTGCTGTACCTCACGGAGCTGCATCCCGACATGGCGCATCTCCTGCTTGACGTCCTGCAACGTTTTGGGGGGCGAAGGTGGCAGAAGCGCTCCAGGAGGGAGGCTGTGCGGAGAAAAGGTTGACGGGTTTGCCGGGGTGGTCAGTACCTGGGGCCGAGAAGACACCACGTTAGAGCTATCCGTCGGCACGGTGCCTGTAGCAGTGGCACCGTGCAAAATATAGCGGTTTCCTGTCTGTGGCGGCCCTATCACCGCCTGAGGGGCCGGTGCTGCACCTGCCGTAGGAAATGAAGAAGAGCTGTGTACCGCCCGAGTCGCCATCCTGTTCGTCGCTCCCGCCGCTGAGGACACGGGGGAAGCCTGGAAAGGCTCGCTCGGGGCGCAGGCGATACCTTGAAGGTCCCTGCCACCACCACTATTGCCGCCACCTCCAAGAACTGGATACAAACGAGTAGGAGGAGGAAGCGGGCAAAACGAAGAGGAAGCGCCTTTGGCTGCGTCCGTGCTGTTGCCTTCATGATCTCGCACATTCTGCTGGTACACGGCCTGGTACTCCTCCAGAGAAGGAGCCACGTCACGTGCCGCACGTAGAGCCCACGAAAAGACGGCCGCTGACTGCGACCCTTCCGAGAAGTTGGGCCTCCTGCTTATGTTAGAGTTACGGGAAGTGGTGAGGCTGCTCCCACACTGTGGCACTGCGGTGGATAAGCAAGAGATCCATTCATCTTCATTGGTGCGGTAGGGTGAGGGAGGCACCGTGTACACCGGAGACAGCGGTGGCGCCGTGGACTCCGTCACAGCGCTGGGCCCCATCGTGCGTAAGGTAACCACTACAGGAGGGAGGCAGAGAAGGAAGGAGGCAGAAAGGAGGGGGGGGGATCCTACAAAGACAAAGAGAGTATCGAGCCCCAGCTCCACAATGAAAAAGGCAGCTTCATGCCGGTCCTTCTCTCTTCTTCTCTCTCCGCGTTAGAGTGCCTCAATCCCCACAAAAAGAAGTTGCGCTTGGTAGCTCCCTCGCACGACCAAAGGCCTCTCCTTCACAAAAAATTAACAGCACAGAATGTACGTGAGAGAGCGCGAGCGGGGAGCAACACCTCAAAAAGTGCGAGAAAAGAGAGGAGGAGGAGGAGGAGTCGGTGTGGGCGGAGCTTTCCACTAAGACGAGGAAAATTTTTAGCAAAAAAAAAGAGGAGGCAGCAGGGGGGAAAAAAGGAAACAGGGAGGGACACGCCGCAAGGGATAATGGTGTGGGGACCCTGAAGAAGGCAAAGCAGATTCCGCCACGGAAAGCAGCGACGAAAGAGAGAGTGAGAGCAGGGGCACAGGATGGGGAGCACAAAAGGTCAGAGATGAGTATGTCTATGTGTGGGAGTGCGTGTCTGTGTGCGTATTTTTTTCTGTAGAGGCAGCGCGTCTTGAAGAAGCAGAGGGTGGCTCTCTAATCCTCTCCTACTCCTCCTCCCCCCCCCCCGATTTGATCTTCTACCGAGCGTCTTCTTCGTTCAACTCTTTCACTTTTTATCTCTTCTTCTCGAAAGGGCAAGTAGGAAGACAAGCGCAAACACACACACACAGACAAAACAGGTGGTAAATGGCGAGGGAGAGAGAGGGAAGGGATGGAGGAGACAAGCTTCGATCGGTGTCTCTCTCAAACCCCCTTTGATATTTAGTTAGATGTATGTGTGTGTGTGTGTGTGTGCGTGTATGTGCATGCTCGCTGGGAGAGAGAGACGAAAAAAGAAAGACGGAAGGGAAGAAGGAGAGAGAAGGACCAGCTCAGTGTCACGTCAAAATGGCACAAGAGAATAGTGTGCGCGTTTCTTTCGAGAAACTCTTTCCGCTACCCCCTATTTCCCTTCACCCTCGAGAATGCTGTGTATAAATATCTATTGATATATATGCGTGGTTGTGATAATGCGCTTACATAAATATATATATGGGGGGGAGGGAGGAGGGCTTGCACTTCAGTTCCTTCGATGTGCCCAACAGAGCGGCTCAGGCACCTGCAGTAAAACAAAAGGAAGAAGAGGGCGGAAAAGGGGGCGAAGAGCGAATACAACTGCGTGAAGATGGCGGGAGATGGAGTGGGGGGAACGGGTTTTGCGCTGGGGTCCCCTTACTCTTTTTGTTTTGTTTTGTTTTTAAGAAGAAAAAAAGGCAGCGAATATCAGCATCATCCATGTGTCCTTCCTCCCTTTCGCCCTCTTCAGATAAAGGCAGAAAGGAAAGAGAGAGAAATCGAGGAGAGAGATGAGCGCGTCACTACTTCTCTTCCTCTCTACTTCCTCCACAACCGAGAACAGGTGCAGAGAAGCACGATGAAGTGGGTTGAGAATTTTTTTGGGGGGGAGGAGGGAAACAGCGTAGTACATCTCGTCATTCGCCCCCCTTCTTCTCTTTGCGTGTGTGTACCCCTCTGAGTGCGGGTGAGAGAGACGGAGAGTATTGTGAGGAGGGGAGGCCATGGGAAGAAGGGCCATGCCCCTACTCCTCCCTCCCCCCTTCCCTCTCTCACCTCTCCACTGACAAACACACACATTCAGACAGGCACCAAAACGCCCGTGAGCTGGACCCACAGGGAGCCCCACAACAAATTCGAGGACCTCACACAACACAAAAAGAAAACAGAAGGCCGAAGAAAACCTCCTACAGCATGGGAAGAGGACGAGTTTCGCTTACGCACACACGCGCACACAGAGGCATACGGGCAGCTCTACCCCCACCTTTTCTTCTCCTGCGCTCTACAGGTAATCTCGGGCCAGGAGAAACTCCGTGAGGAGCACGTACACCTTCTTCTGCGCCGTGGTGAGGTCTCGGAGGTCGGGGTCGTTGTCGCACGCCGCCCGACCTCGGCGGCGCAACTCTCGCCAGAAGCGAAGCAGTGTGCCATACTTGCCGGAGAGAAACGCTGCCAAGGCTGGTGAGCAACCACGAACACACAACAGCATGCGTGGGAACGCCGTCTGGGCTCGCAAGCGTCGTTGAAGGGATGCAACGGTCAGCAGACAGGCCGAGGTGGGTGCTAGGTACAGCAACGCTGGATACACCAACTGCCTCGCAGCATCGCACGTCAGTCCTTCCGGTCGAACATGGAAGAACAAAGCAGCGGGAGAGGGAGAGTGAAGGGTCGGCGGTGGGCACGGCACGGCAGCATTACTTGACAGCAAAGCCCCTCTGGCAACCCTAGCGTCATCGAATGTGCTGCGAGCCTCACGGAGCCGCAGACGTTGGCAGGCCAGCTGCCGAGCCACCTGGGTGGCGAGCCGCAAAAGAAACTTGACGCTCTCTGCCGTACTTCGGGTGCGGACGACGAGCCAGCCTCTCTCGTGGAGACCGAGAGAAGCACAAGCAGAGTCTACCCGCTGCCTAGCACTTTCCACGGGGGACGGACGCCACGACACGGGCGCAGTGGCCTCCACTCCCGCTATCGGAGAGGGACTTCGGCTGGGCCGCTGCGTCTTCTCCCACCCACCAGCGCCGCCAACGCCAAAACGGGGACCACCGCGCGTACCGCCATACCTGGAAGCAGCTTTGTCATACCCACCCCCTCCGTCGGTGTCCTCGACGAGCCAGACCACGATTCGAAAGGCGGCTGCGGCTAGCAATCGGCGCTGCTCCAAGTATCGCGAGCCCTTTACACTCGCATCTAGATCTGCAGCCGTCTTGCGTTCCACCACGATCGAGCACACGTAACCCAGCACCGCCTCCATTCCGTCTCCCTCGCCTTCCTCGAGACTCGGCCCAGGAGCGCCGTCTTCGCCATCCCTTCCATCTCCACCCCACGTTGAAGCTTCCTCTGCCGTGAGATCCATCGCCAGCATGAAATCCCCAGCAGGCAGCGTCACCGAAGTGCATGGCACTTGCTGCCGGCGGAAGAGGCTCAGCATACCCGCGTGCTCGCCCCGCCGTCCAGCCCGCCCTCCTCCTCCTCGGCCACCGCCTTGGCCGGCTCTCGCGCGTTCGCGATAGTCCACGAGCCACTGCCATCGGATGCGACTCACCTCCGCCTTCAGTTTCTCCTCCGCCTCCCGCGCATCTCTCGGGCTTGAGGAAGAGGCGGGAGATTTTACGCACGATTCTTCCCGCACTACTGCCGAGGCTTGCGGTTGCTTCGCCACAAGTTCTTCCAAAAATGCAGAAGGGGAAGGTACAAGCCGACGGCGCCGCCGCGCGTTCGGTGAGACAAAGTCAGCTGCCTCCGAAGGAGGTGCAGCTGCTCCACTGTTCCAGTGTGGAGAATCCGATGACGGTACTGCAGCGGCGGATGCGGTGCCCGAGAGACCGCAGTTCTCGCGACGAGTGCAGGGCTGCGATGGACTGCGATACCTAAACACCGTCCGCGGAGGGGAACCGGTCACACGAGAAGGGCCCGCTACCGCCAGAGGGGAGGCGGGGGAGAGGGAGGACCGAAAGGAAGGAGAAGGTAAGGGGGGCACCGCTGAGGAAGACTTCGTTACAAGGGCCTCCCCACCTACGCTGCAGAGAAGCGCTGCTTCTTGCTGACGTGCCTGCTTCTCTGCCAGCCGTGCTTGGTAAAGCTCCAGCCGCTGCTGCAGAAAGGCTTTCGTGCCAGTGCTCAGCAGCCCCCGTTCAGCGCACATGGCCTTCAACTCCTTTACGGTGCTAGTACTAGAATATATTGGTGAGGCCGAAGCTTCCTCCGCTCGAGTCAGTGGTGGGCGCCTCGATGGCAGATCACCAGTGATTTGTGGTCGTGGTGGTGCAGCACTCGCGCTTTCGTTCGAGTAAAAGCTCGGTCGAAGTCCCAACGCGGCCCTATCCGAGGTCGGCGAGGGCGTCGTGAGGGACGGCTCCAACGCTGTCTCGTCCTCATGGATGCTCCTTCGGCCTCCTGCGCCAACAGGCGACCCACCATCCCCGTCACAAGGGATGCGGGGTGTCCTGCTTGTCTCGTCGTCCTCATCACAGTTTTTCGGAAAGGGGTTGTGAGGGCAGGCTCCAGGATAGGGAAGGGGAGACGGCGGCAACGATGATGATTCTTCGCCCGCCCCCAAAAGCATGTCCAGCAGATTATCATTCTCCACCACTCGTCTCTGCAACCCACACGCTTCCACAGGCATCGAGTTCGCAAAAACAGCAGCAGCAGCAGCAGCCAGCACCTTCGAGCAAGAAACTGGAGGGATGGGGCGGGCTGGATTCCGTGAGGCAGGTGTGGTGCGAGGAGGCGCCGGCGCCACCGATGGTTCGGCTGCCATGCCACTCGCGATGGTCGCAGAGCTCGACGACGATGCGGCGGCGGGGGTGGTCCGGCTTTTGCCAGCGCTGCCGGCATCACCATCGGCGATGGCACCAAGTGCCGTGGTCTCCGCTTCCGCACGGACCCTCTTGCGACGCCGTGGACTACCATCAAGCGCATCACGGGTGGTGAAGGAGTAAAAGCCGTGACACCACGCATCGATCGCCCTCCACGGCACCTGCAACGCTATCTCCGCTGCCGTGGCAGGCAGAATAGGTTCCTCGTTCGTCATCTCTGAATCTCCTCTCCCCTGCCTCCCGGATGCTTCCGCACACACAGGGGAGGGATAAGTGCCGCCACGCAAAAGGCTCTCTTCGTTGGCAGCAATGGGGAGAGAGGCTTCACTCCCTTGCGCGTGGGGAGGCGCAGACTGGTACTGGTAGTTTTGGTGCTGCGGTGGTGGAAGCCTCTCAGGAGCCTTGCCAACAACCGCAAGGCGCTGCAGCGCCGCATGAAAGGCCGGACTCGCACAGAAGCGGAAAGGAGAGTGGCGAATCCATAGCGGCGAAGGCGGCACGGTGGCCTTCGAAGGAGCGTCACGATTTGGCGAGGCCGAAGCGGCAGCGCCGTCCCTTCCGTGCCGTGGTTCTGAGCGAGGCACTTGCCAGAACTGCTCAAGCGCCGCGGTGAGCGGGCTCGCAGACGCAATAGAATCATAGGCCTCTTCCTCCGTCTGGCAGCCAGCACCTAATGAGCGAGACTTACGTCCATCTCCTCGTCGCCCATTTGGACTATGGTGTGCTTCGGCAGCTAGCAGCGGCATGGCTGATGTGGCCTCTGCGTGGGTCCGACTTGTGCGCAGCTCAGCGTAACCGGCAACATCGTGGGCAATTGCCGCTGTGGTGATTGGGATCGCGTAGCGCTCAAGGGCGTTCAAGAACGTTTTGCTGGACTCCTGATGCAGGAAGCCGCCATTGATGAGATACGAGCGCAGCTGAGCATTGACAGGGTCTGCCGTAACATCCACGTTCGCCCCTGTCGTTGCCTCGCCATTGAAGAGAGATGCATGATCTGCCATGTGTGCATGCGCATGTACGTGTACGTCTGAGTGTGTGTGTGTGCGGCTGTATGTGCGTCTATGAGCTCAAAAATGATGTGCTTTTTCTCTCTCGGTATTCCCTGTTCATGCCTGCTCCTGTTTGCGGCGCGAGCGAGTCTAAGTTACGAGTTGCAGGCTTGGAGCCACGTGGCGGCGCGAGACGAGGCAACGTGGAGATCAGCGAAGAAACATCAGGGAGTCTTCATAAAAGTGTGAGTGCGTGTACCTGCCCATGCAGGTATATACTTTTTTTCCTGCAAGGGGGGATAAAGTGAGGAAGGAGGTGGAGGCACAAAAGGGAGAGGGCGACAGTTTGTGAGAGTCCATCGCGGTATCGCCGTAGGTGACGATAAGGGGAAAGGGGGGAGCAAGAGAGTAGCGTTGCTCTATCCCATCCCTCCAACTTCCGTACCCTCACGCCACGTTCGCTTCTGTCTCCAGCGAAAACCCCCGAACAACAAAAAGAAACGCAGCGTTTCCCTTTCCCGTCCTGAACGATCCTTCTTTTTCTCTCTCCCAAGAAAAAAGAGATGTAGAGTTCGATCTTCGCGCGCAGAATTCGCCCGGTGGAGTGCACGCCATCGACGATCACAGCGGAGCCTCTACCGACCGATTGCGTCCTGCACAACCTTTTCCGCTTTCCCTCCCTCGCACGTTTTCTTTCGTCCATTTGCGGTTCATACCGTGAGTCGTTCACAACGCGCTTCCACGAGGACAGCTTCAGGCTTTAACAAGCAAGAAGAAGTCTCAACAGACGATTCCTTTATGGGAGGGGAGAGGAGGAGCTGTGCACGGTGCACACACGCACGCACATACACATACATGCTTTTTCTATCATCCTTCCCTGAATAGAAGAAGAGAGCCAATTCCTGTTTGGAACACGCTCGCTCGCTCGCTCTCTCTCTCGGCATCATCAGGACTTTCCCTTTCCAAAAAAGGGGGGTCACCCTTTATGCTGTTCTTCCTGTAACTTTTTTTTTCTTTCCTTCTTTTGTCTTTTCTCTACTTACTTTTTCCTTCCTCCTCTCTCCCTCCCGATCTCCCTCCACGATTACCACCATAATCATTATCTCTTATTGCGGCTACTTCCCGCAGGGGAAGGGAGATTCGAGAGAGAGAGAGAAGTGGGAAGGAGGGAGAAGGGGTTGGTGCGGGTGCAGCGGCGGCGGCGGCGACCCTCCCCCTCCCCATTCCTTCCCTTGTTTTACGTCGCCGCCATCATCGCCACAAACCACTTCAGAATGTGTTTAATTAAAACAAAAAAATCTCCGCCATCTCTCTTCCTCCCACCGTCAAGGCTGCCTTAGAGTGTTTGCCTCGGAGAGCATCATCCTTCCCGTCCCTCCCACCGCTTCTCTTTTGGGGGGGCTTCAATGGAGCTTCATCGCCGCACACGAAGAGAGAGAACGAGATGGATGGAAAGTGCAACGACACAATATACGTAGATGTATATATATATATATATGTAACGAGAGGAAACAGGAACCGGAGATCATATTGAAGTTGTAACGGCGGTGGTCAACTCCTTCTCACACGGCGAGGTTGACGACGGGGCATGCAGTCCAATACCTCACCTGCAGTGGCCCCAGGCACATGCGGGAGTCACCATACATCCACACATGAGTGAAGAGAGGAGGGAGTTCGAGCTCCATGGAACCCTTGCATACACGCACGCGCAGAGATGTATATTCGGTGGGTGGCTGCGCGCCCGAATGGATGCTCGTGTGCACGCTCGCAGATTCTCCTGGGTGGCTCTAGCTGCCTCTCCGAGAGACGAGGAGGCGGTGCGGCACAGGGAACAGAGGAAGAAGAGCAGCGACGCGACGGCCTTACACACGCTCGCCCTTCAGCCCGTCCTTCCAGTAGTAGAACTTGGGCGTCTCACCGTCCCAGCGGCACAGCACGATCATGCCGCTGTCCGGGTCCTCCTCGTTGCCCTCAGGGATGAAGAATTGGTAGTCGTCGATGTCCTTGATCACCTTCTTCACGTACGCCGCAGCGTTCGCCTGAAAGGCCTTCTTCTCCTCGTCCGACTCGATCCGCTCCAGCAGCTTCTTCATGTAGTTGCGGATGTGCGCCATGTACGACGCCTTGTCGTACGACGTCTCGGTGTAGCGGTTCGTGTACACCACGTCCACCACACGCTCCTTGCCCTCAGCCACCTCGCCAGTCGCGCCCTCGGCAGCGTCGTCGTCCACGTTCGCGGAGATGCCGAAGTCCTCGCCGCCGACGTCGATGTAGCGGCCGGTCACCACGTAGGCGATGTCACCCTCGACCGGGAAAGGCCGGTCGTTGTCGCACACCACCTCAGCGCCGGTGAGCACGTCCTTGAAGATCTTCATGATGAGGGAAGTGGAGGTCGAAAATGGGGGAAGGAAGGGGGGAGCGCGAGACGAAGCGGCCGGCAGCAGTGGGTGCTTGGCTAGGGGAGGGGGGTCGGCGAGAGCTGAGGAGAAGCGGGGTTGCTAGGCGCAGTTCTAGGGGAGAACAGGGAGCACGCAGGAGAGGAAAGGCGATGCAACACGCAACAGCAGGCCGTGAAAGGAGGGGTGAGGAAAACGGTGGCAACGGCAGGCCGCCGTCGGAGGAGCAGAGGCGAGGCAAAGGAGGGACAGCAAAGGAATAGAAGCAGCGAGGCACAGGAGGGACAGCAAAGGGGAGAAGAAGCGTGTGGAGAGAGGAGATGCGCCCCTTTTTTCATGAAGCAAATGCTTCCCTGACCGCAGACACCACCCCTTCTCCTCCTTCTGCTCACACACTACGGCACGTACGACTCGTGCAACTCAACAGAAGGGACGCGTTACAGCCGCCTCCCCCCTTTCCCTTTCTCTCTCTCTTACCCCTGATTCGGTAGCGATCTCCCTCTGGGAGGGGGGTGATGATGCGGCATCGCTCAAAGCCTTGCCGGTTGAAACGCCGTACACAACACGTGCCGCTCCACTGAGAAATCGCTGTCGGGGAGAAAGAGAGCTAGCGAGAAAAGAAGGGAGAGGGGCATGTGGGCGAAGCTTTCATTATCTTCGTGAAGAGACGTCTAGTGTGTTTTTCTTCTTCAACCCATCCCCCCCTCCACTGGTCGCAGCTTTCAAGCGTGTATGGATATCTGCGTGTGCGTAGGTGTGTGCGTGTCTAGGCGTGTGTTCCACGAGATTTTTTGTTAGTTTGTTTCGTTGCGGATTATTATCGAAATAGTACTGCGTTCCTTTCTTCTCTCTCTCTCTCTCTCTTGCTTTACCTTCTCTTCTCCGTCCTTCTACAGTTCCTATCCCTTCGCATCCACCTAAGAGAACAAACACAGTTGTGTGCCTGTGTGTGTGTAAGAGAGAGAGATACTTCCTTGCTCTCTCTTCGCCTCTCCCTCCTCGAATACAGCTCCCTTGAATCGTTCGCCCCTTCAAAGCCGGCAAGGAAAACAGAAAAAAGAAACAGCAGACGAGGGCTCCGCAGTGGCAGGAGGTCAAGCCGACGGAAAGTCGAAGGAGCCATCGTGAGAGAGGGGAAAAGAACAAAGAGAGAGAGAGAAGCATCAGAGAGTGGAACAGGCCGGACAAAAAAAAAGGAGGATCCACACATCCCGACGATCGCCACCTTCGTCGACACACGAGGAGAGCGAGAGGGGGGGGGGAAGGGGGGGAGAAACCCCCCAAAACAACGACACAAAAAAAAAGGAAACAAGACGAGATAAACAAATTCAATAAATGGTGGGGGGAGGGAGGAGGGAGGAGGGAGGAGGGGGGGGCATAGAGAGAGAACGCAAAAGATCTCTCTCTCTCTCTCTTGTTGCTGCGAAGGTGAGACCTCGTAAAAGGAGAGAGGGAAGGAGAAAACAAAAAAAGAGAGGGGGTCGATCTTTCGAGCAAAACGTCACGGCGTCCATGAAAGCACAGCGGTGGGGACGGCACGAACCGCAGTAACCTTTGCACCACATGCCACACCCAAACATATGCTCCTCGAAGATGCAAAGCGGAGATGTTATCACGGCCATTTCGTATCCCCAGCTTTCAGAGAGCTTCGAAGGTCGATCGCTCTCTTGAGACTCCCGCGCGGGCAAAAAGAAAAAGTCTTGTCTCTCACTGCATATATATATATATGTATATATATATATATATGGCTTATGCCCCATCTCCAGTAGGTGGTGAAGAGCGCACCAATCGGAGCGATCCACCATCCAGAAAGAGAGAGGAGCCCTTACCTCGCCACCCCCCACCCCCGCCTCCACCTTTCCCGACTGTGCTTAAATACACTTCATCGACAAGATACTTACGTAACACTTTATTGTTGATCATGAGTGGAGAGAGGAGGGAGTTCGAGCTCCATGGAACCCTTGCATACACGCACGCGCAGAGATGTATATTCGGTGGGTGGCTGCGCGCCCGAATGGATGCTCGTGTGCACGCTCGCAGATTCTCCTGGGTGGCTCTAGCTGCCTCTCCGAGAGACGAGGAGGCGGTGCGGCACAGGGAACAGAGGAAGAAGAGCAGCGACGCGACGGCCTTACACACGCTCGCCCTTCAGCCCGTCCTTCCAGTAGTAGAACTTGGGCGTCTCACCGTCCCAGCGGCACAGCACGATCATGCCGCTGTCCGGGTCCTCCTCGTTGCCCTCAGGGATGAAGAATTGGTAGTCGTCGATGTCCTTGATCACCTTCTTCACGTACGCCGCAGCGTTCGCCTGAAAGGCCTTCTTCTCCTCGTCCGACTCGATCCGCTCCAGCAGCTTCTTCATGTAGTTGCGGATGTGCGCCATGTACGACGCCTTGTCGTACGACGTCTCGGTGTAGCGGTTCGTGTACACCACGTCCACCACACGCTCCTTGCCCTCAGCCACCTCGCCAGTCGCGCCCTCGGCAGCGTCGTCGTCCACGTTCGCGGAGATGCCGAAGTCCTCGCCGCCGACGTCGATGTAGCGGCCGGTCACCACGTAGGCGATGTCACCCTCGACCGGGAAAGGCCGGTCGTTGTCGCACACCACCTCAGCGCCGGTGAGCACGTCCTTGAAGATCTTCATGATGAGGGAAGTGGAGGTCGAAAATGGGGGAAGGAAGGGGGGAGCGCGAGACGAAGCGGCCGGCAGCAGTGGGTGCTTGGCTAGGGGAGGGGGGTCGGCGAGAGCTGAGGAGAAGCGGGGTTGCTAGGCGCAGTTCTAGGGGAGAACAGGGAGCACGCAGGAGAGGAAAGGCGATGCAACACGCAACAGCAGGCCGTGAAAGGAGGGGTGAGGAAAACGGTGGCAACGGCAGGCCGCCGTCGGAGGAGCAGAGGCGAGGCAAAGGAGGGACAGCAAAGAGCATCAGGAAGTGGAGAGGTGGTAGGAATGAGGTCAAACGGAGCATTACCGTCCCGCGGCACGACTCCATCCTGCTTCCTTCACAGGTAAAGATGAGCTCTGAGGGCCGAAAAGGCAGTTCATGACGGCGCGCAGACATGGACATGTGCGCAGACAGAAATGCATCTGCGTTCTAATCAGCCCCCATTACAGAAAGACTTGATTTCCACTCTTCCCTCCCCCTTCAGCCGCACCCCGGCGCACCTCTCCCAGTAAAGGTTGATGGCATCACAAAAAATGCCATAGTCTCGTCCCCCTCGCACCGAATAGCGAGAGGGGGAAGGAGACAGAGCCTCACCAGCGAAGAGAAAAGTTGTCTGCTACACCAAAAAAGGGAAGGGAGAAGGAGTACATCTGTGTTTCTCTATCTCTCTCCCTCTCTCTCCTCCTCCCTCTGTGTGCCTGCGTGTATCCATTCTTAGCTGTGTGCGTGTGTGTGTGTGTGTGTGTCTGTGGACGCAATGGAAAGACGACGAACTTCACTTAGGATTAGTTTTTCTTTTTAGCGGATTTAAGCGAATCCCTTCCTCTCTCTCTCTCTTCCTCTCCGCCTTTTCTTGGCCCTAGCCGGGTGTGGTGCGTGGGAAGGAGAAGGGAGAAGAAGGAGGAAGTGGAAGAGGAGCCATGCCAAAGTGGCTTACCCTTTGTTTTGCCCCACCCCATAGCGGCCTCCCTCTTTTCCACCAATTTTCTTTGGCGGTGGTGGTGGCAGTGGTGGGGTGCTTGTGCTGCTAATGAGCACTCGTCCTGGTGGCGTATCGGCCACGTCACCCTGCCTTCTCCGTTCTCCTTCACTGAATTTAGTACCCACATACACAGCTCCTCCCCACCATGACGTCGATGCTACGGGTCCCACAATCTCAGCATGCATGGGCCGTCCCCATCCCGCCCCTTCCTCCCCCGCATGACAACGTGCAAGCGGCGGGGAGCAAGGCGACGCGCTCCTTGTGCACCTACCAAGATAGATAACTCACAAGGTGCGGATACATGAGGAAGCCATGTAGGGAGAGAGGGAAGAAAGGAGAGGGGAAGGAAAGAGGGGGGGAGAAAATAGAGACAGCGAGACCACCGGAACAACGTGTGACGGCAGAGGAGGACGACAACCTTCCTTTAAAGGCCTTCGTTCATCCCGCTTCGCCTTCTTCGGCCCCATTTCAATACTCACAACATCCCTCTTATCCTGCATTTTCCCCTCTCCCCCACCCCTTCCTTTTGCTATTTCTTAGCGGAAGACATCGTGAATGTCGGAGGTGATGGTGTACACTAACGGCGCACCTGATGCCCCGCCCGCGCCAAGAATGTGCGGTGAGTTGGGATGGAAGGAAAGCGAAAGCACCGACCCTGTCTTGTAGCTTCGCGACACGATCATCGTAGGAGGTGCGCTGCTGTCACGGCCATCCCATAGCGCTATTTCACCTTCCTTACCCCCCGTCGCGAAGAGGCCGGGTACCTGTCGCGAGCAGCTGAAGGTCGTATCGGCGCGGTGTGGCTGCAGCTGCCAGAGCGCGGGAGCCTGCCTTGTGTGACCGCCGTCGCCGCTGCTGCTACCTGGCATACGGGTGTCGAAGGCAGCCCAGTGACCACCACTCGTCGACACCATCACGACGGGTGCTGCTGAAGCTGCATTAGCGGCAGGCACGAACTCGACGTGCTCGATCACATCTGGCAGGTGAAAGCGCTGCGCTGTTTGGTCTGGCTGGCGGCAATCACGGAGCACAACATTCGCGTCGAATCCACCGGAGAGCAGCAAGTTCGCCTCCGTGGCGTGCCAATCAAGGGACTGCACCTTCTCAGGCTCCCCATACGTTCCCAGACACACACCTCCTTGATTCAAGTCCCACAGTTTGATGGTGCGGTCTGCTCCTCCAGAGGCGAGAATATTTTGAGCTGTGGTGTTCCATTTGACAGACAGCACGGCCTCCTTGTGTGAGTCTGGCTTCAAGTTACGCTTCAGCATCTTTTTGGAGTAGTTGTCGGTGTGCCGCTCACAGCCGCCGAGCACCAACGCCGGCTCCACTGAGTCCATAACATCAAGGGCCCAAACTTCGATGAACGGAAGCATCGTGCCCACCGCCAGCATCGACATCGTTCCGTCAGTCAGCCACGAACTGCACAGCGGAAAGGCGGAGATCTCCATGTCGTGGTGCACGTACATGTTGTCCTCTGGCTCGTCGTACACATACAGCTCCAGCCGCGGTGCCTGGGCGTCTGCGGTTGCAACGGTGAAGACGAGGTCAGTGGGTTTAAAAGTGATGTCCTCCAGCTCCTCCTCATCGTCTGACTCCACTTCTTCGAGAAGCGCTCCTGGGCCGCCACCCGCGAAGGCGCGCAGGGTGTCGTCCACATTCACGTTCATGTCCTCGTTATCCTCTTCGCGATCCGCCACACTTTCAGTCGCCTCGTCCGTCGGCCGAGATGTCCCATGCTCCCGCGGTTGGTGTTGCTGTTCCTCCTCTTCCTCTACATAGTCGGGGTGCTGGTGCCGCAGTTTCTGTCGGGCCTGATCCACCGTGTCCGTAGAGAGGATGGGACTTGCCTTCATGGCCCCCTTGGGGACCCAAGAGAAGGTCGTTAGCATGAGTTCTGGAGTAGGTTGAGCAGCTGTGAGGAAAGATACAAGCACGATACTCTCAACAAGAGGTGGTAAAGGAGGGAGAGAAAGGGAGGGTGAAGAGAGAAAGAATGGCAGAACGGGGGAGAGAGGAGGAGAGTTGGAGATAATCAGGCGGGAACACGTGTAGAGGTCAACTCCATGCCTTGCCGAGAACCAGGAATGATGTGGCGAGAGGAGGAGGAGGAGGAGAAGGGACGAGAGGGGGAGAGGGAGCAACACGATCGACGTGCAGGCCAACTGAACTGGAGCGTTGCATAGACGAAGAGAAATCTAGTCGAGGATGTAGGCGGCACGGCGGTCTTGGGGATTTGGGGGGGGGGGGGGGGTGATAAAGGCAGAAGATGTCCCGCTGTGGAGAAAATCGAAAGCAAAAAGGGGAGGGGGGCCAAAGCGAAGAAGCGGTGTTCTCGAGGCAGTTCGAGGTAAAAAAGGGGGGCGGAGGGAAGGGGGGGGGGCGACAAAAAGCTGGAGCTCGCAGTTGTTGCGGAATAGGGCGGAGAGATGGCTAAGCCCACACAAGCCCACCCTCCCGCTCCTCTACCCACCGCAAAGAGCAGGATGCACCGCTCTGCAACTGGCACGCTCGCACACACGCGCGCAAACATAAATGAGGGAGGGAGGGGGGGGCCAGGAGGGAACACCTGTGGGACGCTTGAGCCATGAAAAGAGAGAGAGAGAGAGAGAGAAGGACCGGCGGGAGTGGGCTGGAAAAATGGAACAGTTATTTAAAGCGCAAAAGGAGAACACCGTGCCCACGCTCCTCCTTCCCCCCTCCCTGTCTCTTTCTTTCTCTCTCTCCCTCGATCTCATGTGTTCGTTGTTCAGCTTCCTACGCTGACACAGACCCCTTTGGGGCCGCGTGAACTCCCTATGACTCCCCGCACACCGTACCTCCTCTCCCCTTCCCTCCTCCCCTCGATCACACACATTGGAGTTCTTCACAGGTGAGACTGTACCCGGTGTACCTGCCGCCGCCACCAGGAGGAGAGCGTCACAGAGGAAAGGGTCGATGTTTTGGTCAAGGCAGAGCTGCCTCGCTCTTCGTCGTGCGTGCTCGTAGTCGAAGACGCAGGAAGTCGGCCATCATGCATGCGCCCCCGAGTCTTCTGTGAGTTGAGCACCGATAAGGCATCGGACGAAGACAGCGGAGTGGTTGGAAAGGCACTGCCAGACGAAACAACGGTCTTCGTGGTGGGCTGCGTTCGAGGCGGCGATGGTGACAGCCTGCACGAGGCCACGTCGGTGGACTCTGACCCCTGAAGCGTGGCGATGGGATGCCGCAACACGAAATCCTGCAGCTTGCGCATGGCATGGAGTTGGGCGGAGATTACCATGTTCACCAATACCGCCGGTAGCAGTCCCATGGGGTGCACCAGCCCCACGTACTCCATCACGCAGTACTCGCACGCGGCAACAGTGGCAGCCGGCTCTGACGACGGCATGGAGGCATCGCCCGTGTCCGTCACTCTAGCCGGCGCGGAGAACTGTTTCTTCTCTAATTTACGGGGAAAGGTTGAGCTAATGCTGCCTTTGCCGCAAGGCCGCAGTGAATCGCGATGACGCTGCAACACCGGCGGGAGTGCGGCTTCTACGGCCGCAGGATCGAGGGGACGAGCCACCATGCCAGAGAGAAGGACGACGGCCCGAACGTAACGGGATTGCTGAGGGTCGAGCGGCATGTGATAACCAAGTGGGGTGGAGAAGGCCTTCATGAACGCCGTCCCATCGGTGCGAACCTCCTCGGCCACCAAAATCTCGAAATCTCGGTCTTGTACAAAGGGCACAGGTGTGCGCGTCTCAAGGTAGTGAATGGCGACCCGGCGCTGGCCAGGGCCGTAGCGGAAAGTCCCCCCGCGGGAGGCACCGTTCGTCGACGCCGTCGTCGTCGTCGTCGCGGAAGTTGCCGGCACAGCAGCTTTTACCGAGTGGGACGATATTCTAGACGTCACGGGAGGAAAGAGGCCCGATCGGCTCTGAGCGCCGAGACTCGTCTGACTCGTCTGTTCGAGCCCCGCGCTGGCAGTGCCGATGGACCTAGAGAGGCGATACGGGTTTGCTTCAGCGGCCCCCGCTGCCTCCTCCGGTGGATGCAGCTCCCGCAGCATAGCACTACGACGGATGTGCACATCCCATTTGGGGCGCACGTTGTGGTGCATGTATCGCAGGACATCCGCAGGGGAGCACGGAAGAATAGCATAGGCCCGCATAAGATGCATCGGACACTCCTCTACCGGGGCACTGTAGACGGCAATGCCGGTGTCACCGTCGGCAGCAATGCACCGAAACGTCAAAGGTGGAAGCTCCGGCGAGGGAGTGCCACCGGATGGAGAAGAGGAGGATGGAAGTGAAGAGGATGATTGAGTGGACGTCGCTATCACCGAAGCCTTCCCGCCCGTCACGGCGCTGGGTTGCCCCCCAAAAGCAAAGGGGGTGGGGCATCCCGACACGTCAGGCAGCGGGCACCGCAGCACCTCCTCCACCTCACTATAATCTACCGCGCGTTGGTAGAGGACCGCATCTGTAGCGGCGTCACGGCCCGAACGTTCCCCATTCGTGTGGCCTGCTGACGATGCACACGGCCCTTCTCGCATGGCACTAGCACGCCAGGGAGACGAAGCCGCAGCTTCGCCCCCCGCGGAGCGTCTCGTCTCCGTCGAGGTTTTCGTGCTAGGTACCCCTGCTGACGCGGCAGCGCCGTTGTCCAGGCGGGTGGAAGCGGGTGTGGTGTGAAGAATTGCAGCTGTACGAGAGCCCCGAGATTCACGCGCACTGCGACGCTGCACCGTCGACGGAGGCTCCCCGAGGAGGAGCGAGCCCACACTACGAAGAAAATGACTCCGCCCGTGTTCCTGCACTTCATGGTGCGTCGCCTCCGACCTTAACGGTGATCGAGATGCGGACGGTGGCAGGAGATACGCCATGGCAACGGAGAGAGAAGGGGAAGGGGGGGAAATACCGGGAAGGGTGCAATCACACGTCAAACGGGACGTTCAGGGGGAGCCCACAAACCTACATACACACACTCAGCTCTGTTTGGTCTCTGTTGTCCACCTACGCTCTCTCCTCTCCTCTTCCCTTGCACTCGATATCTTTCGAACGTTGATTGCGTCCGGTGAGAGGGAAGGAAGGAGAAACGAAGCGTAATAGCGAGAGAGATCTATCTAGTCGCAATACACATAGACGTTGTGCGCAAAAAAAAAAAAGGATGCAGATTAACGTGCAGAGAAGGGGGGAAAGTCAGAAGTGTTTCTGGTGCTTTTCTTTTGATTAGAAACAGCAGTGGAATAGGACGACGAAAGTGGAGGAAAGGAGGGAAAGAGAGAGTGATATAGATTATTTAAAAAGTTTCTCGATGCGCCGTTGCGAGTGGATGCAATCTGTATTGAGGACGCCAGAGAGAAAAAAAGGATAGAGTGGGAGGAAGACGATGGAGAGAAGAAGAGATACGAGGTAGGGTACGGGGCAATGTAGAGGAAAGGAAGCAGCATACAATCTACAGGGGGGGAGGGGAGGAAAGATGGCGGCAACACCAGCGAAGAGGAGATGAAGGGCCTTCCCAGGGATGAGAAGAGTCTTTCAGAGTGTAGAGGAGGTGCGAAATGGTTGAGGCAGAGAGAGAGAGAGAGAGCAAGGAGATGGCAGGAAAAGAAAAGAAAGGAAGGGGAGGCATCGACCGATGCAGTCGACTTGGCTGCAAACCCCTTTCCTATACATCGTTCCCTCCTTCCCCCTCCCCCCCTCCCTCACCTCGGCGGGTAGAAAGCAGGGCAGCCGCAAATCCCCATCATCATCAAAGCTCTCCCTAGCCCTGCGTCACAGCCACCGATCATCGCCACCGCCCTTCCCTTCCGTTGTCTCTACTCACTGCTGGCGCATCGAATGGCTTCCTGTCCTCTCGATCTCCCGATTTTTTTTGTTTTTCCTGCTCCGCCCCCCTCCCCCTCAAAGAAAAAGAGGAGGGAAAGGGCGAAGGGGGGGGGGAAGGGGGGAAGAGTAGCGCTGGAGACACCCGTACACATAAAAAAAAAATTACGCGCACATGCACGCAGAGACAAACATTTTTCTTCCCGAAAGTATAGCGTGTACTCTCATCCATTCGGGAGAGCAGCCGAAAATAGTGTAAAGGGGTGAGAAGAGGGGGGGGGGGCTTGGGAGTGGCATCCTCACCATACATATCTCTGTGTTTGTGTGTGTACGTGACGGAGGAGGGAGGAGCAGAAGAAAAGAAGAACATCTGATATACATGACGACTACGCTGCTATTGTTGGTGTTATGCTAGAGAGAAAAGAAAAGCGGAAGGCTCCTTGCGGACTATCGTCGTGAGCATCCCGCTCTCCCCACTCCCTATACATCAGACGACGCAAAAAAAAAGGGGAGGGAGGAAGGCCGCAAGGCGCTTCCCTAGCCCGCGGACAAAACCCCCACCCACCCCGCCACCGCCGCTCTTGATAAAGCGGGGGGGGGGGCCTCCATTGAGCTCCGAAAGAAAAAATGGCACAACGCCAGACAGATGGATGAAGACGGCGATGAGGGGCAAAAAGACGCGGTGAAGGCAACACGAAATGATCGAGGCAGCGGTGGTGGCAGTGGGGAGGGAGGGGGGAGAATTTGACGTGAATGGAGAAGCGGGGGGAGCTGCTTCGATCATTAGGAGGGAGGGGGGGGGGAAGGGAGGGAGGCGTGACTGCAATGATGTATGCGCGTGCGCAGGTGTGCGTGTGTGTGCGCGCGCAACGAAACCCCTCACAAGCGGCATGAGCGACGCTATGAAGGCCGCCTCTTCTTTCATCTGCGCACCGTCAGCGCTTCTGAGTCTTGCGAGAGTTATTGAAGACCGCCTCAAATCGGCGCTGCCACACTTGCTGACTCTGGTCTGCTTGCATAGTGGAAGGAAGCGGGACTCGGATGGGCTGGAGTTCCTGGTGCACGGCGATCATAGGCAATGTTGAGGTCCCTTTGGTAGGTGCGGACTTGGATGACGACACTCCAACCGTTGCGGTTGGCTCTGTCCTTGCGCCACGGCGTATCGGATAAGCATAGGCAGGCGTTGAGGACTGCAGATTGTCGGAGGCCAGGGCAGTACCTTGCGCTGCTCGTCTGCCCCTTAGTTGCGGCTCCACAGGGATCAGCATCGTACACAACTCCACCCCGAAGGCGGTAGACGGGTCGGCCTGCAATCTTGCGGCAAACGCCACCAAAGGATTCGCTGGGGTTCCGTTGCTGCGCCGTCGCCCCTTCACGCTCCCCGACGGCGCAGCAGCAGCAGCAGCAGCCGGGTCTCGTTGACGCGGTGTCGAAAGACCTTTAGAGGGGAGGGAGCCGAGGGATTGATGAATCTGTGTCCCTTTGTCATCTGCCCTGACGTCCCTTCTCGCCCCCGCCGAGAAAGAGAAACCTTCCTCAGCACCGCCACCAGCAGCAGTATTGCTACTGTTGCCCAGGGTAGCCGTCGCCGTGACACTGTCACAATGCGCCATCTCGAAGGCTTCGTAATTATCCACTGCTGCTGTCACTGCAGATTCTCCCGCGCGCTGCCGCCACAGTCGCATCAGCCGAGTCGTGCACGGACCCACTCCCGCCGTGGTTCCCGCTAGAAAGCTCGGGAGAGGCCCCCTGCCCTCTCCAATAGCGGCCGCGGCCGCCCTCTTCCGGCATGCGGGGGAAATGACTTGATGCATGCGATCCAGTCGGCCCGCGAAGTGGGCCAGCATCATCTGATCTGCCCGCACATGCAAGATTTCAGGTTCCACGTTCGCCAGCACACCACTCAAGTACGTTATTTTGCGTGCGGCCCGCGCCTGGGCTGGCGTCTGCGGTGCTGCAGGAACTGCCGCTTGGCGTGAACGAGTTGACCAGGGGGGTGCACCGCTTGCGTTTATCGATGGCCCTGACCGATGCGAGGTGATTGTTCCGTCCATCTCCAACGGATTCAGCCGCCCTGACTCCACAGCAGCTGGGCTCGCGCAATCTTGCCGGGTGTCCTCCTCGCGCGGCCTATCGATGATCCCCTCACACGCCTTGGATCCCGCAGGCCTATCAGTTTGCGGTGCCGCATGGATGGATGGTAACGCATCCGTATGAGACGAGATACGCCCGCGGTGCTTGCCCAAGTCCGCCCCCTCCGTGATGAAGACGGAGCCTTCCTGCGCTGCATCCTCACTAAGGGAGCGCGTGTAGCTGTGCGAAGTGGAAGCGCCTGCATCGTTTTCCGGATGCACCTCCACCGCGTTGGGGCCGAAAAAAGATCTGTGCGAGGCTGCCAGAGTAGGCCTTCGATAGTCGCTTGTTAGGCTTGGCTCTAAGGAAGACGAGGCCGGCAGCGCAGGCGATAACGGGTGCGACCCCCGCCTGCTCTCGACGCCCTCCTCTGATGCCGTACCGAGCGGAAACTCAAGGAAGTCGGCCGTAGCAGAGCGCACGTGCAGCGGTCCACAGCCTTCCGATTCCACGCTGGGCGACAACACCAGGGAGGTGCATGTCTTACCCTGGCTTGACGGACGCTGTAGTTCCTGCCACGGTTTAAAAGCCTCGTACGCGGAAATCAGCACCGGTGACCCCGTCTCAGGGTCTCTGTCGGGAGTGGTGTCGAGCGGGTGCAGCAGACCCATGTGGCGCAGTAAGGCCACGGGGTACAGGCGTATCAGAGGGTTCTGTTTAGACAGTTGTGGTGGAATCGGAGACAGGGTCACCGCGCAATGCTCCGCGGCGTCGGTGACGTGCTGAGCCTCCGTAGCATCAGCGAAGCTCAGCGCATCGGACAAGCAGCCCTCCGTGGATGACACCCGAACGGGGACCAGCTCCCCGATATGGTGAGGAGTGAAGTGCGTTGGGGGGGGTACTGGAGGCGGCGATGGCGGTGGCGCTCCCGTCGGTGCAGCAGCAGCAGCGATGGCGCATGCAGCGGGGCTGTGAGTGGCAGCGGCGACGCTCCTGGACACAGTCACGCCTGCATCACCCGCACTTCCTTTCGGTGCCGCGCCCCCAACTTCTTTGCGTTGCGCAGCTGCGGGGGGAGTGAGCACCGGTGAGCGGGTACCACTCTTGCCGCCCTGCTGGCGTGAGAGCATTGTGGACTCGACGGGAGCGGAAGCAGGAGCGTTTCGCTGAGCAAGCAATGATGCCGAAGTCGTCATCGTACCCCCACTGTGAAAAGGGCTGCCCACACGTTTCTTAGAACTTCGTAGAATATCGTAGAGGAGCACAACGCCGCCTGCCTCGTCGTTTCCAGGGACGCCAGGGTCGTTCGTGAACATCCTCTTCCGCTCATATGCCGTCTCCTTTTTCTCCTCCTGGTCGGCGCTGTCGTCGAGGATAGACGGCAGCACGACCCCCATACCGCCATCGTCCAGTGCCCGCGTCATCAAAGCCCGTTGTTCAGCGTCACTGAAAGTATTTGGGTTCCACAGATCCCAGGTGTCGATACCGCATACGCCGATGGTCGTAGGCTCGTAGGGCAGCCCAACGGAGCGGGGGGAGAGCGGATACTGCCCTCCACTGTTGGTGCTGAAGGGCCTAGAAAAAGAGGTGCGCGCCGGGATGCCGGCAATCCTGACCGAAGGACTGCCCACACTGTTTTGAATGGACGTGACGGCGGGCGACAGCACAGCATTCGGCGGCGCCGACGGCGACGTCAAGGTGTTCGACCATGGAATGGCGAAAGATGGCTGAAAAGGTGACGCGTCCGACATCTGCGCAACAAAGGACGTAAGGCTGAAGAGTCGCACGTTGCCGTCAAACCCACCTGCAAACACGATGATCTGCGGCACCGCAGTCACCGGCGTTTCAGGCGATGCAGTAATAAAGCTGGCCACCGCGGCGTCCTTCCATTTGGACCCGCGGCGGTCTGACAGAGGAGATTTCGCTACTTGGGTGCTGCGCGACCGCGTCATGGCGGACCGCGCAGCACCCAAGTAGAGCATCTCGAGGGCCGCGATACCACTTCGAGACCCCCTGAAGGAGGCTGCCACGCGCAACTCCTGTGTCTTCAGTGGCGCACCGGGGGCGCCAGCGCTGCCAGTACCCCCGCCTGCCCCATCACGCGAGGTCGAGCTCGCCAACTCAACAAGGATTGGGGTAAGCGGGGCGAGATGCACATATCCAGCTGAGTCCCCGCAGCCCAACATAAGCGAAGGTGTGGGAGAAACACTGGACGAGTCGTGGGTGAGGCTGGCACTGGTGATGTAGTGGGCTTGGGGCGGTATGGTACGAAGATGCCCGCGAGGAGAGAAGTTACCTGCTGGATTGACCTTCATGCACGCCCCGAGTGGCGGGAAGCTGTAGCGCCCCAGCATGCGTTGCATCGTATACGAGTAGATGTAGAGAGTGCCGGTGTCCACGACGGCGAGCAGTACATCATGGTTGGCGTCCCCGAGGTATTTAAGGCTCACCACCCGGCCCACGTCCGGCTCTCCCTGCGAGTCCCGCAGAACCTCCATGTGGACGGGGCTGCTTTGGTCGACCATGCGGAAAAAGTAGAGCTGTGTGTCCGCAGTACCGAGGCACAAGTGAGACTCTCGCACCACACAGCACGCCGTGATAGTGGAGCTATTATCGGTGTGAGCAACGGCGCTGCTGCCGGCGCTCTTGACACGCCTTGGTGAAGAGGCGGCAGTGGCAGCGGCCCCAGCGGACGATGGCACGGTCGCTGCCGCTGTCGTAGAGGCGATCATTGCCGAAGTAGCCGGGAGTTCCACCCGCATGGAGATGTACCTCTCCTCTCCACTCGGTTGAGGAGCACTCACTGGGTCGTACCGACGCACCTCACAGATGTTACCAGTGCACATCAGTGTCCGGTTCCCTGCAGTCGCCATGGCACCCACGTCCTTGTCGATCAGCAGCAGCGGCCCTTTCCCGCCCGTCGAGGGCCCCGTGTTCCTCTGAAGGAACGGATCCGTGGCGCTCACCACAGCGCTCACCCGTGCATCGAGCGTGAGGACACGGCTATCCCGCGTACCGACGAGCACTCGAGAACGCGCATCCGTGCTCCAGTTGCACTTTGTAAGGAGAACTTTCCGACCTCGCACGGCGAGCTCCCGCTCTGCTGCCTGTGGTACGTGCAGGGGAGCGCGCAGCCGTTTGCCTGTCTCGTAATCCCATACCGACCACGAGTCCGTGCTGAAGGTGTGCAGCTCCTTCCGCTCGGGGTGCAGCAGCAGTCCGATAACGGTGGTCGAGTGCGTTTGATGCGGCTGCAGTCGCTGATGCGACCTCTGCAAAGCAGCATGGAGGCAGCGGAGGCGATTCTCATCTGCGAGGGAGGCAACAGCAGCAGCGCGCGCCAACTTTGCTTCGCTGATAGGGTCTTGTGCCTCCCCGTTTTCCTGATCGATCTTGCGGGAGGGGGTGTTAGGAGAGAAGCGGAGCGGGTCCCTGCCGCCGCTGTCGTCGTCGGTGCCTTCCACGGGAAGCCCAGTGGAAACAAGGGTGTCTCCCTTGCCCGTTAAAGGCCCTATCGGCATGGTGGGTGTGGATGGTCCATACAAGGTGAAGGCGGACTGCGGCTGCGGCAGCAGCGAAAGCGATGACTCCGACGACGATGACTTGGCTATGGGGAGCCGGAGCTTCGTCTCTAACTGGCACGACGTCTCGTTGAAGGTACCAGCCGGCGCCACATCCGCGAGGTCGGTGCCCTTACCCTCTCCTTCCTGCTGTTGATCGAGAGCCGACTGCCTGTTCCGATGGGCGGCTGCGCCGGCGGAGTTCGAGCGAAGGGCACTTGGGGCCACTGGTCCATACAGAATAGGGCCACGCAAGCCGCAAATTAGCTGCTGCGTTGTCGGCAGGCACGTCAGGCAACCATCCATGTCGTTTGCGGAGTACTTCAGCGTCATCGTGGCCACGTCTTCTGCCCTGCTGCTCAACCCACGTGGTGGGTGGATAGAGGTGATGGCACGCGAGCCGCGCTCGTCGTAGATGCGAATGCTATGGTTTGCCATTAGCATCGCAATCTGCTGCCGTGGTGGCATAAAGCAGACGTCGCTGATGTCGTAGGCCTCTTGCGGGTATTGGTGGATACACTCGGTGAGCGTGCGCCCTACCCCCCACAGGATTGCTCGACGGTCGCTGTGCACCGTTACGAAGCGGCGACCACCGGGACAGCATACCATAAGGCGGATGGGTTTGGCAGCGATAATGACCATCATCGGCGTGCCCATGACGTATTCGAGCGTGTCGGCGGCGGCGACGAAGGGCGTGCGCACGATACCCCCGTCGGGATCGCAGGAGATAATGCAGTGACCCACGCCGCAGTAGAAAATGCCGTTCACATTCAGGCCACCGTTGCCCCCGAGCATCGCACTAGCTCCTCCTGATGCCGCCGAGAAAGACGACAGGCCGCGTGTCATGCGCCGACCCGTCGACCCCGACCTTGAGTTCACTCCCGCCATCGCGGATGACGGTGAGTACTCCTCCGTCGTGGCCTTTAAACCAACGTCCCTACTCGTATCCGCCGGAGCTGGATGGGCAAGCAGGGAACTGCGGACTTGTAGCGGATGCGTCCACCCTGCTCCTGATGCAGCAGCATGCAAGGCTGTGCGGGAGAGGACTGCTGACAGATCCACACAGCCTACCATCCCACTCTGTGTGCCGAAGAAGAAGAAGCCCACCTCCGCATCGTAGAAGGCGGCGGATGGCGTGACGTAGCCCAGGATGGGGTGTGCGACGATCATCTCATTCTCCGCCTCCGTATACTCCATTCGATGTGCTCCCAACGCCGCCCCGAACCAGCCACCAGCTTCGCTGCTGGTCGGTTTATGCCGGCCACAATCGCCCGGCCTCATGCCATACCGTCTCGTAAATACAGTGGAAGGTTGCTTGATCTGCGGCACCGCCGTGGCCAGAGACGTGCACCCCCGCAACTTCAGCACCACTCCACCTGTAGGAAAGTTCACAACCGTGATCTCGGCTGCACTGGTCGCTACCAGGAGGTATTCTCCACCGTGGAGAAAGGTCATCGTCAAGACCCACGCCTGACCGATGTTGAGGATCGTGGAGACGAATTCGCCTCGGGTGGTATCCCACACCTTGAGGAGTCCGTCCTTGCTGCTGGTGACAGCGTAGCGCTGAGTCGGGGCAGCGATGATGTGGTCGGCGGCACGGCTGTGCAGCGAACCTAGCGTCGTCCCAGCAGCCGCGCCGAGGCTGCTGAAGAGCATCGCCTGTTGCTGGAGCGCTGCTGTCTCGCTGCTACGATTCGACTTCTGCACCCGCCGCCTGCGGTGCTGTCCAGTGATGCCGCTCGTATTGCCATCAGCGCCATCGCCGCATGATCCATCTTCGTCCTGCGAATCCACGTCGTCATTGTCATCACACTTGCCAGCGGGAGGGTGAACGGGTACCGCTAGGGACGCTCCCGTTCCAATTCCACCTCGTTTGCTGCTGCCGTGACCGCGCGGAGCGCCGGCGTTTTCGTTGGCCATCTCCGCCAAGTCATCAAGCAGTGCCGTGGGCACCCGTTCATACGGTGTCTCATGCCGCAACGACATCCACGTCGTCTCTAATCCCATCAGCAGGTTGCTCGCCACGTCGCTCCAACACACGAGGTGCTGTACCTTTGCAGCTCTGCCACGCCGAGTGATCGAATTGTTCTCAGAGGGGCCGCCACCGACAACACTGCCGTTGTCGTGTTGCCCGTCTTCACTGCGGTTCAGAGATTGGCGAAGGTAGCGGACGCTCTGCGTGCGGTGGAGTGGCTGCGCCGTTCGCACATCTTCCTCCTCCTCCTTCGCCATGGTGGCGGCGGCGGTGGCGGTAGAAGTTGCGGTCGCGGCGGCCCTTTCGCTAAGCCACAAGTGGGTGTAGAGCAACGCAGGCTGCTGCAGCAAATCCTTGAAGGTCAGCATGCTCTTGCGTGCGAGGGAAAACAGGCCATTCTTCTCCCCGGACGTCGCATCGAGCATCGTCAGAGACGCGTTGGGCGAGGATACCGCACCCATCGTGGTCCCAGCAATCGACGGCTGCAGAACAAGCGCGGAGCCGACCAACGAGAACAATGGGGACTGCGCCAGCTCCGCCGGGCAAGTCGGAGGTAGCGCTTCGTCGTCAGTGCCAACACCGAACTCTTGAGAGTGGCGAAACGGCAGTATCTCCACTACATCGCGTCCTTCCCAGTACGCACCGGTAGTCCGAGGGCGCTGTGTCAGCGATGCACTCCCTAACGCCGTAGGGGATGTGGCGAGCGTCTCACTTCGTGCAGTGACCTCCGCATCCTGCACCGCAGCCGAATTCACTTCTGGCAGCGGTGTACCTCTTGGCGCGTCGCATTTCGTAGGTGACGGCGCAGCCGTGGAGGGCGAGTACTCCGCCGCGTCCGTGGAGCCCCACCGCACTTTGCTACGTCCATCCCGTGGGAACGCGACGTTGGCGGTCTGGCCACCCGAAGCTAGATGTGTCAGCGGAAAATTTGAAGTCGCGATCCCCTTGGCGCGAGAGAGCGGCTGTCCCGCGGCGGAGACGGAGATGTTGTTGAAGGCGGTTGCGGTTGGCAGCCCTGCCACAGAAGCCTTGTGGGTTGCAGGGGGTTGAGACTGGAGTAGGCTGGTCTGATAGCGCTGGAGCACCTCCTCCTGCGTAGCGCACTGCCGCCATGCAGCGGGGTGCTCGTGCTCGTCGCAAGGCAGTGACAGATGCTCCGCCCAGGTGGAAAGCTCCGCTCTGAACTGCCGCAGTTGCTCTGCTCGCGTATCTCGCCGACGTGAGTGATACACTGCAGTCGCCAACAGGCTGGAGACGGAGCCGCCGTTGCCCCCACTCCAGTTGGAGATACTGAAACTGCGGCAGCGGTTGAGTCGATTGCTCGCACCTTGTTGAATCTGTGGGAGTGTCACGCAAGATGCCTGGCGCGGCTTCGTAGATGACAATGCCGTCGATCCCACCACCCCTCCGCCACCAACACCGCCCCCGCCACCGGTGGGGCCCATCGCGGAAGACTCCCCTGAGTTGGCCGTCACGATTTCCATGAGGAGCTCCACAAGCCAACCCGTCGTGATCGCCGCATCGGTGCTTTCGCTCGTGAACGGCTCCAAGAGCTCCCGCCGGTCCACCAACGCCGTCGCCTTCGTAGTCGACCGCATATTCACTTTATCCTCTGCGTTGGTGCGGCCGGGAAACATGCCTGGCACGGAGGTGGAAGACGGCGCTGTCGTCATCGACGTGGGAGAGAGGAGACCCTCTTCGGGAGACCCCACCGGTAGGTTTGGGGGCTCCAAGATACGTCGCAGCAGTGACATGCCCGTCTTTCCCTGGATGAAGTCCGGGATGATATTGGGGTCGTTCGCCTGCGTCGAGGCGGACACCGGCGTTGTCACCGCCTTTCTCGCTAAGGTCGGAGACTGCCGACGATTCTTCGGTTTCGCTGCTGTGGCAGTCAACGTCGTCGGCGTTGTCGTCGTCATCCTCGTCGTCGTCAGCGCCCCTTTTGCGTTGGCCGCGTCTCCCTCCAGCGGATCCGCCACCTCGCAGGAGAAGAGGCTGTACTGCCGGAACAAATTGGCAAGCAGGGCCACATCAGCCGCACTGATATATGCAGCACACGACAAGGACGAGAGGGGCACCTGTCGCGGGTTGTACCGCCCCCGCAGTTGACGGTGCAGGGAGATGCGCTGCGCTGGATCATCAGGCAGCATGGCCGCCCAGTCGGTATCGCCGTCCTGCATGAAGAACTGAACAGCGTGGGCTCGAGCCTTGGCAGTTCGCTGCGCCGCCGTCACCTCACTTGATGCAACAACATCAGCTGGGTGGCCGCCGCCACTTTTGTTGGCAGCATCGCCTCGTCCTCCGTGACGCATCTCTTCCTAAAATTTGCTGCTGGCCCTCGATGGGAACGTCAGTGGGTGGTAAAGAAGAAGAGGTTCAAAATGGTAGAAACATAGGCAGGCGGAGGAATACCTCTGCATACACATATATATATATATGTGTGTGTGTGTCTTTCTAGAGAGAGAGGGGGGGGAGGAGGGGGGGAGGCTACGTGTACGGCACGAGCAATGAGAAGTGACGTGAGGGTAAAAGAGGGGGGGGGAGGTAGCGGGCAACGGGACCAACGAGGAGATCCCGCCGACGCGTTTGCGTATCCACCGCGAGGGAGGAGGACTGCGCGTGTGCCTGCGTATGTGTGTGTGTATGTGAGTGTATGTGCGTATGCGTGTGCGTGTAGGGGTGCCTGCTTAATTTGCCCTTGAGGCCTCACGTGGGAAGGACTTTGCGAGCACCTCCTCCTCCTCCTCCTCCTGCTCTCTCTCTCTGACTACGCCAGCCCTATCACTTCCTCCGTTTGCTGTCTTCCTTGATCTTCCTTTCTCTTCGCTCTCCCGTGCTAAAGAAGCATTCGTTGGACCGCCCCACCCCACCCAGGTGCGACGAACGCGTGCGTGTGTGTGTGTTTGTGAGTACGAGTGTGAGACGGAGAGTGAGAGGATGTCGCGTGCGAATCGTGATACCGCCGCATACACGCACGTGCGTCACAACGAAAATGGTATAGATATAGATATGTTAAAAGGAAGTTTGTAGGAAAGAGCGAAGGGCAAAAGTCGTGGCAGCGATGGTGAAAGCAGCGGTCACACGTGCGGCGAGACGGCAACGCTTAGCGGTGGCCAGTGACGCACAGACGGGGGGGGAGGAAGAGGAGTCGGAGGGGAAAGAAGACAAAACGACGGAGTACGGGCCGGCCCCATCGAACAGACCGCAAAGCAACTGTTTGAGACTCCACCACCGCCTCCTCCCTCTCGAGAAGAGGAGGGGACCCAAATAAAGGGACGCTACGCCTCCTCCTCCGTTCTCTCATCTCCTCGACCTTCCCCCTCCCTATCGCTGTGCCCGTGAACACACGTCTCCCGGCCCACAATCCCGCTCGTCTTTACGCAGCGACCACGTCTCTCTTCGCTTGTTCGTTTGGGAGGGTCATCCAGCACAGAAACGAATCGAGAGATGAGAGGAGTGGGGAAAGGTTGAGGAAGAAAGACCCAGACAGAAAAAAAGCGAGAAAGAGAGAAGAAAGGTGGGGAAGGACCTCACAGCCATGGTGACCCATCCCCGAGGGGGGTTGATACAAAGCTAGCGATAGCGTGTATGGATGTGGAGCGAGAGAGCATCCGAAAAAATAGCCAAGGGTGAGGAGAAAAGGAATGCACAGATCAGCGCTCGTAGGAGAACCAAAGAAAAAAAGACTTAAGGTTAGCGTTACCACTTCTGTAAATATCCAAAAAGGGGGAAAAGATGTGGTGTCCTTTCTGTCGCTGCAGCGGTCGACGCTCCCTTCTCTCATCCTCCACCCCCCAGCGCATCTTCTTCCCTCTTCATCCCACACGCTCGTGTGTACGGGAGAGTGGGAGAGAAAGGAGAGCCTGCAGCACAGGTTATCACGTGGTGTTAGCAGGGTATGGATACAAATCAGAGGAGACCGCTGCAGAGGAAGGCCCAAGATGGTCTTTCCCTCCACCCTCTTCCCACTCACCCATCCCACATGTTCATCGCCCTTCCCTTCATGCTCTCCTCAAACCATTCAACTTCGAAGTACCTCACACACAACACACCCACACACAGACACTTCCCTCCGTCTCTCCTTTTCCGCAGTTCGTTTGCTGATAGTGGTGGTCATGATGGTGGCGGCTCTTCATTTCTTCACGAGATGGCTCAGCAGGGCAACGCGTCGCACATCCGCTCGAGGATTCATCCGCTGCTGGAGTGGAGAGCTGCGCTTTCTTCCTCCATAGCCAGACGGCGGTGTCCGTTGCGCATACGGCTCACAAATGTTCGCTTAAAGGTGATCTCGTGTGGGTGGAGGAGTAAGGCATCCATGGCGGCACGGTTACGCTGCAAGTACGCGACCTCGTCTGCTCCACCTGCATAAGCACCCTGAGCGAAGAAAGCTGGCAGCGTTGTTGTCAGGTGCATCCCTGTCATTTGCCGATCGCCCCCGCCACCGGCGACGACCTTGCCGTGAGCTTCGCGGAACAGAAGCGCTTGGAATATCAGGCGCACCCAGCGCATCAAAGCTTCTTGCTGAGACGCAGTGCGCGGCTGGTAAGCAGAGGTTGGTGCTATATCGGAGTTGCCTTGTGAAGAGGGTACCAAAACATCTCTTATGGGGGCATTGGATGAGCTGGAAGGGGTCGACGACGGCGGTGACACCGAGGCCGCGACAACCTCGGCGATGCCCAAGAGCACCTCCCGCAGAACTTCATCTAGGTAGGAGGACGCTGTGGGATCCTTCAACATCGCAGACCCATCCGTACCCGGGACGGCGGAGCGGCTCTCCATTTCCTGCGCGGCGCCTCCTTGCTGAGCTGTGCTCCAAAGAGGCTGCACATCGCCACGAACCACCGCCACCGCCACCTGCGTCGCTAGCTCGGTCAGCGACAGCACGGCTGGAATGACGTGGCGGCTGTGAAAGAGTCGCATCCACTGGTCACGGATCTGACGCCGTTGCGCCGGTACCTGTGTGCGCACGTTGCGCAACCACTGTTCAAACATTTGCTGCTGGGATGCATTCACCCCACCGTGCATTGCGTCATCCGGTGGATTTTCTGGGCTACGGGGGGAGCACGACGCCGCTGCCACGCTGGGACCGCCAGGGAATGGCGCGGGCGGTACGCCATACACAAGTACCACGACCGTGCTCTGGAGCACGTGACGCCGGATCCAATCATGCAGATGATAGATCAGACTATGCTCGCGTCGCGTTAGGGCGAACTCCACCTCTGGGATGGGCAGAGAGGCCTGGAAAAGCTGGGCCTGGAGCAGATGCTCCCTCTTCCGAGTATTGATGGCCGTCACGAGGGCGGCTATGCGGTTCTGCAGTGCTGGCGAGAGGGGAGGCGGGGAGGATGGTGGCGGTGGTGGCATGGACATCGACGCTGCCGTCGTCGCTGATGCTCCGTCTTTTGGATCGGATGATGCTGCGGCTGTGGTACCGGCATCGGCAGCAAGGATTTGTCGATCCAGGCACACACCACAAACCTTTTGCACCCGGGCAAAGCGCTTCACATCGAAGCGCCCACTCCACGCAACGGACAAGTGGACTGCCTTCACGGGTACCTGCAGCGCATCGGCTAGGATGGCGCGGTACTGATCGCGTAGCTGGTAGCTGTAGGATATGAAGCCTACAAAGAAGTCGGGGTCGACGCTTCCGTCTTGCGGTATGGGGGGCAGCGGCCTTTCCAGTATTGCCCGAATGCGGTCCAAGTTGCGTTCGTAGAGATCCTCCAGCGGTGTGCGCCCGGAGATTGGATCTACCCTCTCCAGCTCCCAGTCCACTCGCCCGTGGGCGGCAGGAGGCTCTGTAGTAGTAGCAGCAGGAGCGATCCCATCATCGCTCGCACTCATGTCCATGCCCGTCTCACCATCGGTCGGCGTGGCCGACGCCGCTGCTGCAGAACGAAATCGCTGGCTTCCGTACCCCTCCGTGCCCCTATACGACCTTTCCAGTTCCAAAGCTTTACCACCATCTACTTGTTGGTGCCGATGTCGTTGATGGTGGTCTCCCCCTGCTCTCGATACACGACCTCGCACTCGGTGCCGCTTCCGCCCTTGCTGAAAGGTGGCTGAGGCAGCGGAGGAGGAGGGGCGGGGCAGGTTCGGGTTTCCCTGTCCTCTGCGAGACGGTCGCTGCATCTGCGAGGTCGCAAGGAGGACCCCTGTCCAGGATGCGTAGCTCCGACAGGTGCTCCACAAGGATGAACGACCCAGCTCGACATCCGAACACGGTAGACGAGGGCACGCGGCGGCCATCACGCAGCGCAGGTGTGGCGCACAAGAAAAGGGGCTCAGTCGAGTCTCCTCACGTGCTGCCCCTGCAAAGCGGAAGGACTGCCGCCCCTGCGCCGTGGTCGCGATCTGGAACCCATTTAAGTCTCCGCCGGGTGTCGCTGCCATTGCATCGCACCACGCCCGTTGCAGCAGCGGCGCCGCCTTGAGGCCAACTTGGTGAGTACCTACCGTGGAGACGTGAGCGGCTGGAGTGGGGGCAAAGGCGATGCGGAGGGTTCTGTCCTGAGGCAAACCAGGGATGCCAGCATGAGGCAGGCGTTGCAACACCAGTTCGACCCGCGGGTACCACAAACGGCGGCGCGCCATAGAGGGTTACAAAGAAGGGAAGAGGGAGGAGAAGAGAGCGCTGGAGCACTACCAGGGGGCAGTGGTGAAGGACAGGACGGAACACAAAGGGAAAAGAGGGGGGGCAACGACGATGCAAAGCTCTGAAAGAAGCACGTCGAGAAGCCCAAGAGGCGCTGCAATTTCCTCGTCTCCCTCTCTCTTTGCGTAAAGGGGGTGAAGAGGGGGACGAAAGAAGCAGCAAAGGAAGGGGCCCGGCTTTTAACGCATAGAGATATAGAGTGAGAGAGAAAGAGGGATGTACTGGTGAAGCAGCACTGCCCACCCTTCGGGTGTAAATGGAGAAAAGTGTATGTTATAGGAATCCAAAAGAAAGAGAAGGAGAGAGAGAAAGATACGGGACACAAAAAAAAGAAATGGGGGGAAGAGGGGAGGGACACGAGTGAAGTGAGAAAGAAGGGAAGCAAGAAAAACACATTCACATATATAGATATATATAGATGCCCGCATTGAGTGAGGGAGTCGACGCGAGAAAGAGAGAAGAGAGTGGAAAGAGAGGGAGGTAGTGTAATGGGCCATGGTGCCGATGTGCCGGTGGATGTATTGCCGCTTTCGGCGGTGGCGGCGCTGCTGCTCCAACCTCCTCAGATACGGGACGAACGCATGACCCCATTCACCTACAGCATTCATCACCGTTCACCACCACCCTCTCCTTTCCCCCCCCCCTGGTCCACCACAAACGGAACCAGTGACTTCCTCCAACTATCACTGTCCCTCTCTCCCCCTCCACCAAGACGCACCACTCCTCTATCTTCGTGGAGCTTTTTCATGTTTCATTGTTACATTTTCTTTCTTTCTCGTATCGAACAAGAGCTGCTTAAGGTCAGCGAGACGAGCACCGATAAGCAGGGTACGGCTTTGCCGTGCCAGTGCCTCCATGTCCTTCATCCCAGAGACGAAGACACCACCACAACCCCCTTCCTCCACCTCCTCATCGCTTCTTCAACGGTAAGAGTGTGCTCGTCTCGGCGGCCCCGTGCGCATCCCTCATACCTCCAGTAGCAGCAGGGAGCGCCAAGGTGGGGGTAAAGGGGAGACTAACAGAGAAAAGCCGATATAGAAAAAGGAATGAGGAATGCAAAGCAAAGAGTGGGCAAGCGACCCCATGACGACTCCCCCCCCCTCTCCCCTGCTCAGACGTCTACTCCAAATAGTAAGAGAGTTGCTTCAGTATTGCTGGATTCACGTTGGCGGCAGCCGCTAGCGATGTGGAAGTGTTCGCGGCGCCGGTGCCTCTCCCGGATGCATCGATAGTCACCGATGTCGTGGGCAGCCCCGCTATCGGCGTCATATCCGCTATAGGCAGCAGCACGCCATCCTGCACAGCAACCACCCGTGTGCACAGGCGCAGTACCGTAGACATGCGATGGGCGATGATGATCACCGTGGAGCTGCGGAGCTCATTCGCGAGTACCCGTTGAATGATTTGATCGGTTTGCGCCCCCGCCCCCGTGTGAACGGTGTCTTCCAGGAGGACAACGGGCGACTCGTTCAGCACCGCCCGCGCTAGGCAAAGCAACCGGCACTGCGACTCCGTCAAGCCACTTTCGCCACCGTCGCCACACCCCAGAGGCGCATCGAGGCCTCCATCAAACACGGCGGCCGCCTCAAGGCCAACGGCCCGCAGCGCCTCCCAGAGAGCAGCATCCTCCACAAGCCGGTGAGATATTCCTCTTGGCGTATTGCCAGTCGGATGGTCCAAACGATCTTTCTCGCCTTTGGGGCTACGGCTAATGCGGGGGCGCTGCCATCGTCTGCTGCCCTTGAACGGAGCAGACGGAGACCCTGACGGCGTGCGTTGACTGCTATTGCTAGGGTGGTTCCGGTCAGAATGGCTGCGGTGCGGCATCGGAGCGTCTTGCGGATGACGTTCCGTCCCCGCTGCATCTGCTAACGCTGCAGCCCTTCCTCTCTCGTCAGCATCCGCAGCCCTACTGTTCCACTCACGGACAAGTGCTGAATCCTCCTTACTGTCTGTGGGCCGTAGCTGCTGTGGGTTGCGGCCATCTGTCTCAGCTTGCCTGTTGTTGCCCATACTGCCGTAGCCATGATCAGAGGCGGAGGTGAATCCGGCGATGTTAACGCACCCTGCGGGGCCCATGGGAGATGGGCGCGCAGGAGAGCCCCTGGGCAACAATACTCGCTGCTCCTCGGCACAGACCGCTGACTGCTGCGTGGACGCTTCCGTCTGCGGGAGAGCTGTGGCCGCTGCTGTCAGCGCTGATCTGCCAGGCAAGGTGGGGGTGAACTGGCCGGTTACCTGAGCGACTGGCCAGCTCGGTCGGCTCTCCCCTTCACTGTCGCTGCCGCCGCTCAAGAGCAGCCGGTGCTCCGGATAGTAGCTGAGGAGGAGGGCGCTCCGCCACGTCCCAGATAACAGCACCGGCTCCTGTGGTATCAAGCCAAACCAGCTGCGCAGGATCGGGTACGGCACCAACGCGGCATCCTCGCCGGCTACGAAGACGCCGTCACCCTCAACCACATCTAGAAGACGCAGCAGAACATTGAAGAGAGAGCCCTTTCCTTGACCTGCGTGACCGACCACACCCAACCGCTCACGTGGGTAGACCGCAAGGTATGCGTGGCGTAGGACGAAGGGCAAGGTAGCCCGGTAACGCGCTGACACGTTGCGGAGCTCCAACAGAGGATGCGCGACGGTACAGTCTCTGCTGGAGCTGAGCACCGGAGCCAGTCGCACCGGGGAGGAAAAGGAAGCGAAAGAACTCTTATCGAAAACGGAGAGTGATCCGTGCAGCATGGCACCTCCTCGATCCCCTTCGGTGCTGACTGGTATGGGCAGCTCCTCGTTCCTCTCCTGGTCACGAAGTCGCCGCTGCCACTGCCGTCCTGCTGCCTGAGCAGCCTCGTCCGCTTCTCGCGGCGACGCAAGCATCGTGGGCCGCGTGTCGGTAGACAAGTTAGGCGACTCGGCGGTGGTGAAAGGCGATGTATCTCGACCTTTTACCACCTGAACGGAGGATCCAGGAGTGTAACGGTGCGCGCGGCTGTAGGTGTAGAGGTCCGCCTTACCAACCAGAGTTAGCGGCTCCTGCGGGACGCGCCAGAGGCTCATAAGACGTTGAACGGAGAACCACTCCGTCACCGCTAAGGTGCTAACACTGCGGCACAGCTGCACCAGCACCGGTCCCACACGCAAGCATGTCACCATCGCCACCACTGTGAAGCTCGGTTGTGAGTCAGAGAAAGTGAAGAGAATCCCAATCGTGGCGGTAGTGCACACTGCAAGGGTGGCCAGAACATGCAGACGCAGCTCCACCCAACGGTCACACAGATACGCCACCATCGACGCCGTGTTTACCGCGTCAAGTGCGCGACAGTACTCCTCGCGAAGGCGATCCTGCAAACTCATGGATCGCAGTGTCGGTGCACCTTGGTAGACCTCTCGAAGAATATCGGTCATGCCCCCCACGGAGCTCCTCTCCAGCCGCCGCACCTCGCGCAACGCAACCGCGTGACGCTTTTCCACATGATAGACAAGAGACATCGCCATGGGCAGGAAGAGGGTGAAAAGGGGATTCACAAGGATGTTCCACAACGCCACCAGCAAAACCTGCGCACTGCAGCTCAGCACCGTCTCCACGGTGGGGGGGAGATGGTGCTCCGCTATCTCCGCATCGTCGCGCAAGACGCGGGTGATCAACGCGACTATGCGACTATCAAAGTAGGACGCAGGCGCATGCAGCAGGCGCCGTACAATCTGATCGTAGAGGAAGCGTATAGTGCCGTGCAGTCCAACAAACACCGCCCGCGAACGCACTACTGTCAGCAACATGGATAAGACCGCCAAAGCGCACACCACACTCAAAAACACGGAGTCACTTACGGCGGTCCACGGGTGCGGTTGCTGCGAAACAGATGATGGGGGTAGAGCTATCCTTGCCACCTCTTTCTTCTTATCCGCGGTCGAGCGCCTCTGAAGGTCCACGGCGGAGAGCCACACCGCTGTCCATCCGTAGACGCCTAGCAAGACACCTTGCTGAAGCAAGGCTGTCAACAGCAGCCAGAGGACCTGTCCACCCAAAAAGCGCAGAAAGATGAGCAGTGCCACGTGATGGCGATGACGCAGGATGCGCTCTCGCTCGAGCTGCTGAGCATAGTGATTGCGCATGTACTCCCCCGTGGAGCAGCTGCCCGAGCTGCCGTTGCCATGTGCGCTAGCCCTGCAACTGCCGTTGCTTCCTCTCTCTGGCTTATCTCGGTCACCAAAGACGGACCTCGCCACCTCAGGGGCCGAAGGCTCTCCACAGGATACAGCAGGGAAAGGCAGACGCATCGGCCCCGGGACCACCTCTGTGTTCTCGCTCGTCAATGATGATTTTATTCCCCCAAGCTCTCCCTGGGGAGCTGCAGGTGTCAAGACGGAGTGATTTGGTGTGGCGGAGGTTGTTGTGCTGCCGCTGCAGCCCTCGTTCAGACGGCTTGGCGCCGTGCGACTCAGGTGCACTGAGCGCCGAGAATTCGGCGAGGCGCTAGTCAGAGTTCTCCCCAATGTCATTGCCCCTGCATCGCAGCCACCACCGCCCAGGCGATCCGCCATGTCGCCAGAGCGTGAGAGCGGGTCGCGGTCGGCAAAAGTAGCGTCCCCGTCGAAGAGAAGGGCGGCAGCGTCCACCTCAGGATCCTCCTCGAAGGTATCAGGCCTGCCCTCGGCCGCGTCAACCTCCCGTGGCTCCTCGAACTCCTCCGCAAACAACGGTGGCGCTGGAGCCACGTGAGGCGTTCGTCGCTCCGCACTACAGCTGCTGCACGTTGAAGGACTCGCTGCCACCGCCGATTGCGTGATTTCACTGCTGTTCATGCGGTCGCTGTCGTCTTCCTCGCCCTCGTCGTCACTACGCGCCTGCAGGGATGGCACTGTCTTGTACCAATGCGTATCCTCCCGTACCACGCCACCGTCGACGACGCTGAATACTCGATGAGGTCGGAGAGAGCGCAGCCCCACATTGCTGACCAGAATTACAGTCTTCTTTCGCAACAGCCTGTGAAAGACCTCGCGGATGATGTGCTCCTGAAGGCGTGGCTCCAGCGGTGACAAGACGCTATCCATGAGATACACGTGCGACTTGGAGTACACAGCGCGCGCGATGGCGATTCGGCAGCGCACACTAAGTGAGAGGGACTCGCCCCTTTCCCCCACCACGGTGGCGTCCCCTTGCGGCAGGCTCGCCAACGCTTCGTCCAGCGCGCAAGCCTTCAGCACCGTCTGATACCACCGCTCCATCTGCGGTAGACGGCCGCTGGGCACAATGTTGGCGTGAATCGTGTCGTTCTGCAGCCACGGCACCTCAGCGCAGTACGCGCACGAGCCGAACACGAGAAAGCCCCCGGTGCTGCCCGAAAGGTCTCCGTCCAAGCCGGTTGGGGGGAGATGGTGAGCGGCAGCGGCGGCGGCAGAGGAGAAAGAGGTAGTACGGCTGTGATCCATAGCTGCCACACTACCCGAGGACCGTCGTTCCATCCTACCGGTGGGCGGCTGAGATGGCAAGGAAGAAACGTCGGCGGCGGTGTGCGTTGCACCGCAGTAGTGGGGCCCGGCAGCATTGTGAGGTTTGGCGTGCGGTGCTGCAAGATCTGCGCCAGCCAGCTGCAACGCCGCTGTGGATGCGGTGCACCGTGCTAGTCCCTTCGAATCCGTGGGAGACGCCACAAAGAAGTCAGTGACCCTTTCAGCTGCACCACCAAGGCTAGCCTGTACGGCAGTAGCCGACGTCGCCCCTTGCGCGAGTGTTAAGTCGTGCCATTCCTTTTCCACTGCAGCACCGCGTAGGTGACTCGAAGCGGTCGTAGTAGCGAAAGCTGCCGCCGCCTCAGAAACGGATATCACTGACAAGGAGCTATCTGCGTCGTCGGAGGTGCTGTTGTTTGCGTGCTCTGCCACGGACACGCAGCGGTTGACCTCACCCAGGATGGACAGTAGCAGCGTGCTCTTGCCGGATCCTATCGACCCTTGTATGATCACAAGTTGGCCTGGCTCGATACGCATGCTCACCTCTCGCAGAAGCATTAGTGGTGCTTCTTCCGTCAAGTTGTGCTGCCATGTGAAAGAGGCGTTTCGGCATATCACACTTCCACGACGGTACTGCAACAGCTCACTGGTCGGGTGATCCACGCGTAGCTGCTGTTGCAACGTCATGAACATCGCGAGATCTATCCACGTTCCCACAAACTCATCTGGAGCCTGACGCAAGTAGGCTTCGATCCGCTTCATCGATAAGAAGCCCCGCGCGACCAGCACGAAGAGGTTCGGCAGCTCTCGCACGGGCCCCATGAGGAGCACAGCAATTGTCAGCACCGAAACCAACGGCACCGCGTCCCTGAGGGGGGTCCTGCTGGTGGCGGGGGTGAGGGTGTACTGCGCCCCGAGCGCCACCACCATCAGGAGACAGGTGGCGCTACTCGCTATCAAACCAACCGTGCTCTCTGCCATCGCCACTCCCTCGGCAGACATCGCTTCAACTGCACGAACCCGTTGCAAGCGACGCACCAGCTGCACCTCCATCAGCATGCCCTTCACTTCTCGGATGTGGCGGAGAGCTTGCTGGAGCAGGGTGAGGCGCGGTATGGCCGCCCTTCGCGACTTCTGCTGGAACTTCCGCGCGCGATACGCAGCACGACGGAGCAGCAGCACAATGACGACTGCACCGAGGCCCATCACCGTGGCAGCCACGAGGCCCATGTAATACGCCAAGAGAAGCGACAAGAGCAGCACTCGCAGCGGGCAGGACCATGTGTGATGCAGCGACACTAAGCACGTGGCCACGCGCGACGCCTCCTCCGTTGCCAAGTTCACCACCTCGTCTTCTCCGAAAGTGCGCTGTGCCAGAGGAAGTGCCAGCGTCTTTTCCAGTATCATCGCACGCACGCACGTGCGCGCCTCCATCGCAGCGCGTTGAACCTCACTTACATAGGTTTGTCTGACGCCTCCTTGAAGAAGCAGGAGCACACCTATCAGTCCAGCCCCGATCAGGGCTCGCGTCACTGCCTTCTGGTCTGCTGGTACCTCGTGCAGCGACGAGGACGTGGCGAAGCTGGCACGTTGCAGGAGTTCCATAAAGATTCCGAAGGTCGGCACCAGCGCGACAAGGAGAATCTCGCAGAGGAACAGCAAGGGAGCAGCTACAAGCATAAAACGCCTGCCACAACGGTGCTCCAAGAAGAGGTGATAGATACTCACGTCACTGAGGGCCAGCTGGTGGCGCATGTGGGTTGGCACTGCAGAGCCAGCCGAGGGGGCGGCGGCGCTGCTGCAGCTGCTACCGCATGACGTTGCCTCTTCGGCCAGCGCCCATGTGGCCTTCTCCAAAGCCTCGCTCTCCTCAAGGTCCTGATAGCCGTTCGCATTGCATATGTCCGCGGCAGCGAGAGCCAGGCGATCCTTTAAGAGCTCCCGCACGAGTCGGCGCCGCGTCCGCCGCACCGTGCGTGAGGTACCAATATAGGTGCAGTAGAAGAGTCGGCCAAGCACCCACCGCAGCGGAGTGCACAGGGTCCAGAGAAGACGCTCTTCCCAGCTCCGTCGTGGTCTCTGCGGACGGAGTTTGGCGACCTGCTTCATGAACGTATGTCCAAGCATCACCACCGTCTGCCGGTCCTCTGAACTGGCGCTTTCGTCTCGGTCGTCGTCGTCGATGTCAATCTCGCGCAGGTCCGCCAGCATCATCGCCTCTTCCTCTGCACGGTCTAAGGCTTCGTTGCTCGGGATGAGCAGCTCCCCCGGCTTTGCAACATAGTTGGCGAACCAAACCTTGCGGTGCACCCACATACGCCAAACTGGAATGGCGAAGTTCTCCAGGGAAAGAAGCTTCTCTGGAAGCGACGGCAGGAAGCGCTCCTGTCGCAGCAGCGTAGGTTCCAAAAGACCGAAGGTTAGCAGTGGATCCAGCCAGCTGAAAGTCACCCGCGAGAACCATCCTGCGCGGTCGTACGACGGGAACGCGTTGCCGGGCCGGAACTCATCCTCACCATCTTTTGTGGCATCGTAGACGGTGCGCCTCACGAGGTGACTGGTGCCGGTGGCTGTGGCTGGTGGGGCGAAGAACTGCGCGGGCGTCTCCGATAGGTTCGATCCGAGAGTGCCGTAGTGGCGCTGTACGGTCGAGGTGTCTGCCGGGTGGGCAGTTGGTTGGTCTGGCACCTGCAGTAGCGGTCGCTCTAGCGCAGAAGACCCACCGGCAACCCGTGCCACAAACGGCGCTACACGCCCCGCCTCTGCCGCTGCGCCCCCACCACTCCTCAGCGCGGCGGCTCGAGGAGAGAGAGAACGCCGAGGCCCCCGAGGTGATATCGAGTGTCGATTGTCCGCATGAGCGGCGGCCCCCACCGGCCCCGCCGTCGCATCCTTCGAAGGAGCAGCCCCTTCCATTACGTGCTGGTAAGTCGTACCGTTAGGCGCCAACTCCGAAGCGGGCACTGGCGACGCAGTCAAGGAAGAGACGAAGGTGAAGGAGCCCTCGTCGCTGCTTGCACTTGCATCGCTGACCTCGTCTTCCTCTTTATCCTCGTCATCCGTGGCTTCCTGCGCGTTCAGGTAGAGCTTAGGGCATCGGTGATGCACGTGACGGGTCACGTAGTTCCAGTACAGCACCTCCTCATCGAATCGAGACCGGTGCATCCGCGGTTGTGGGCTGAAAGACATCTTTCCTTCGTTTTGCGAGGCACTGGATCGGCCTAGAGGATGATGGTGTCCTCGTCGGTGGCTGTGTGACTCCGTCCGAGGTGCTCGACTAGGGGAGGACGAAGAGTTGTTCACCTGCTCTGGAGGCAGATGCGATGCTCTACGTGCCGGGCGCCTCCTTCTCGCCACATCAGCACCGACAGAGCCTCTCCTCGCAGGCGCAGGTACCGCTTTTACCAACCCGGTCGCCATCGGCTCATCAGAGGACGATGATGCCGAGAGCTCGAGCCCCAAGACACTCACCGCCAGCCCCACCGTGTCCCCATCCTCTGCCGAAGAGCTATCCTCAGTTAGACGGTCACAGTCCCACAAGCCCCCTAGCGCCTGCATTTCGTGCCTTCGCTCGAAGCCCCGCATCGTGGAGAACGGTCGCATGAGGAAGGCGGTGCCGTCGGTAAGCGTGCTATGTGGTGCTGCGGCACTACGGCGCAGTGTGGACTGCTCGTAGAACTCCATGGCCTCCTCCGCCATGCTCGCCGGTGTGGAGAGTGCCCCAGAGCCGTCGAAAGTCCTGGCGAAGTCCTCACCACCGCTTTTTGCCACGGTGAGGCGGAGCTCAGAGAACGTGCCTGCCGCATTCGGCGCCGGCGCCGGGACACCGCCAAAGTACTCAGGAAGCATCCAACGCCAGAGAGGGCTTGCATGGCGGGGGATGGACACGCGATGGTCGTAGTAGCCACCGAGCAGCACACTGCAGAGCCGGCGCCTCCACAATCGCACGCGCCGCATCGACCATGAGGCCCGATGGCGGGCATCTCGATCGACAGCTCCACCCCACAAGAGATGGCGCGGGGCATTCTCTTCCATCAGTTCTCCACACAAAGGGCACCGCACGCAGCCCTCAGGCTCCATGAGCTCTCGCACCCCAACCAACGCGCCAAGCGCTCGATGAATATCCTTTACTAAGCACAGCGCTACCAAGCCAAGGTAGAGGAAGCCGACGCCCTTGGCGAGTAGCTGGAGGTACCACACCTGCTCGTAGAGATAGTACGTGAGATTCATCGGGTGAACAAGAAGCTCGTTAGGTCGGGCGGCAGCCCCGCCATCACCGCCGCTCAGCGTTGAGAGCTCATCGCTAGCCCGGTAGAACCAGTACATTGTCACCAGTCCCGTCTGCTTCGTCACTACCGCGTACGGGGTGCCGTGCTTCAGGAAAGTTTCGTCCCTTGCTGACCACCGCGCCCCTCGAGGCCAGTGTGACAGCAGCAGCAGCCAACAATGGATCACAAAAGCGTGGGCACCGTGATGAATGTACCAGAAGATCTCTGCTACGGAAACCCCCAATCGCAACACCGCGAAGTGACCCGTAAGCTTCCCCTCCGTCACCGTGAGGAGCAGCACCACGCAGCCGACCGCGTAGAGGTAGTAGAACAACATCAAGGCTAGAGGAGAGGAGTACAAGGGAGACGCCTCCCAACCTTCAATCATCTTGAAGAGGGTCACGTTCCCGTGGGTGACACGCTTGCGCTGGGCAAATGTACCTTTGGGAACAATAGGTGGCGGGGCGGCGAACACGTGCAGTACCGTCCCCGTGTCCGTTCGAGCCGCACGGTTGATGGCCGACACCGGCCCTGCCGAAGCGGAAGAACGAGCATTCGTGTGGTGATACTGGGCATCTCCAGCTTCCGCGTCAACACCTTCACGATGTCCGATGAACGAGGGCTCTTCTAGGAGCTTCCGCACACCGGCTGCGCGACCACGAGCCACACCACCACCACCATCCTTACCGCTGTTGTTGCCAGCATTGCCATGAAGGTGGTTCTGCACCACGTAGGTATGCGTTCTACCCTCTCCACTGTCATTACCCGTGGTTGGCGCATCGATTTCGTCGTCAGAGTCACCGTTGGCTGCAGTGGTGTCAGGGGCATGGCCAGCGATGGCGCTCTCCTTGTTCGAGCCTCTGCTGCCCGTGCGATGCTGTCGGCGGCGGCTTATCGAGGCGAAGCTGTTGGAGAGAGTCGTACGTGTTACCGCATGGCCCTCCTCCAAAAAGAACAGCGAGTCATGAATAGCCCAGATGCTTTCAATGGAGACGGGTGCACCGGATACCCTCACAGGCTGCAACCTTCCCGATGCTGCAGCAGTACTCGCACCTTGTGAGGAGGAGGAGGGATCCGCCGAGGTAAGTGGGCTGCCCCGGTCCCTCTTGGCTTTGATCACCCCCTGCGCCTCCAGCAAGGACTTCTCCATTGTCTGAGCGGAGAAGACGACAGAACGGAGTAGGATAGGGCTGAGTACAATGGAGATGATCAGAAGTATGTGGAAGAGATGGAAAGCAACGGCGAGAAGCCAGCTTGACCATGACTGTAGGGATACTGCATGGGCAAATACAAGGATTAGTTCTGAGAGGGACGTTGGTGACGAACTGAAGAGAGAGACCCCTCCACCATCGCGGCCCCGAGAATCACTGGAAGGAGCAGAGGCACTGCCGTCTGTGCTCGCGCTCGCTCCTCCTCCACTTCCTCCATCCTGGCCGTGGTGTCCTACGCCACCAGCACCATGTTCACTTCGGTGCAGTGCGCCTTCATTCTGAGAGCCGCTGTTACCGTCGAGGGACGAGGCGGGAGACGCAGTAGAGTGTCGAGGATATGGACGGCGCTGACCCGAGGAGACGCTGTGCAATGGAGGCGAAGGTGAGCCTGAAGACGGTGGAGGGAGCATCAGAGGCCTGTCCAACTTAGAGCAGGCGAGCAGCGGTGAAGTCTCACAACGACTGTTGTCGAAGGAGAGGTATGTACCCGCTGATGCCAAGGTGCCAGACAAGATCGGCTGATCGAGCGAGGATAGCGGAGATCGGCGCATGTCTATCGGGGATCTGAAGGTGCACTAGAAAGGAGAAACGCAAAAAAAAAGAAGGCTGAAGGAAGAGGAGGACAGCAGTGCGGATCACCTTGGCAGTTTCGTCTTCACCCCACCCCCTCTTCCTCAATAACGCACGAACACAAGAGAAAGGGGCGAGGCAGCGGCTCTTGAGAACCCTCCCCGCTCCTGCGTCCTTCCCTACTTGTTCTTCACCTTTCCTGCGCAGCAAAGTTGGTCGATATGTAATCTGGAAAAGTCCGGATGATGGCCAGAGCGGATACAAAAGGCAAAAAGAAATGGAGCGCTAAAAAGTGATCGGCCCCACGACGAGCAGGAGCGGGTAGAGAGTGAAAGAAAGAACGAGAGCGTATTTGCTTGAGGGAGGGAGAGAGAAAGGGAGGGAGATTCGAGACGCACCGCCATCATTGGGTGAACCACGACGACGAGGAGAGAAAGAGAGAACATAGAGCAAGAGAAAGAAAGAGAGAGAGAGAGTAGAAGTGGGTGCGGCACGACACGAATTCACACGCGCTCACACTTCGTGAATGTCAAAGGTCAAAGATGAGTGTGTGTGTGTGTATGAGTGTGCCGATCGCTCACTCTGCCGCTATGAGCTTCCACCATTACGGGCAGATACAACACAAGTCTTCTTTCTTTCCTGCACCCTCCATGTCCGCAGGCAAGCGAATCTGCTGAGTGCGCACATCCGGGCAACGAGTGGCTGGAACGCCGCTCGAGGGAAGCCGGTAGAAGCGGGGGAAAGGAGAGAAACACACACGCCAAAGAGAGAGTGCCATGATCGACGCGCAGAAAGGGGACAGAAGGGTGAAGAGAGAGAGAGAGAGGGAAGGAGGTGAAAGAAGGACAAAATCTTTTCAACGATGATGTGGTGGAAAACGAAAAAGGGAAAAGCGGGAGATGCGCAGCAGCAGGAAGAGGGGGAGGAGGAGAAGAGGGCAACACCCCTAAGCCTCATCTCCCCTCTTCCTCTCCCACATATACACCGCTCAACGCCCCCATTCCTGTTCTTTTCCTCCTCCTGGAACAACACCGATTTTTTCTTTCTTCTTTTAGTTCTTGACGGAGGAGGGGGTGAAGAGGATGGGACGATGCGGGCGCATTCGGGCAGCCACCACACACATCTTCAGTGTCGCTTCGCTCCCGTAAGTCCAAATATATATATATGCACTTATGGAGGCGTGGTCCGTCGACAGTGGTTACTGTCGAGCCGTTCCCGTTCACGAGGAGGGGTGCGCGGTGGGTGGGGGGAGGAATTGTACATCAGCCTGCATCCATGAAAAGGCAGAATCAACGTGAATAGGGGAAGCAGGCAAACACGCCAACGTTGCCTTCGAGGAGACACACACATGGACACAGGCACACGCTCGTCACATTGAAACAAACGGAAAAGAGAAACGGTCTTGTCTACGCATACATATATATATATATATATATATATATGCATAGAAAGAAATGTATGTGTGCATTCTCTTGCACAGCAGCAGCAGCAGCAACCAACAGCGAAATCACCACCCTGTCATGAAGATCTCCCCTTCCTTTCTCCCTCTATCCCATCCTTCGCTTTTTTTTTGCTTCCCTCTTCACATCTCCCCCAACCCCCTGCTGATGCATAAAGACACACTCTGGCCTTCGCATGAGAACACCAACTTCCAGGCAAAAACGGGAGGAGGAGGAGGAGGAGGAGGGAGAGGTGAGCATGGAGGGAAAGAAAAATGGAGAAAGAGATTGCGTGTGAGTGTCAGGGGGGGGGGGGGGTCGAAGGGGGATTCAAGAATGTGGGTGTGCGTGAAGAAGAGCCCGCATGCAGAGAAAGAGAGAGAGAGGGGGGGGAGAGGTGAGGGAAGGAGGCAACTACAGTTGGGGTATGACCATCACTCACAGCCCAGCCCAGTCCCTATCCTTTTTTTTGGTTTCGATCACTCCATCTCTCCCTGCACCCAAGGATGCTGCAGCAATTGCTGCACTGTTGGCCGTTTCTTTGGGTCACGGATGAAGCACTGATGCATAAAATCAAGGCACCCCTTCGTCGCCTCCGCTTCCGGTATCTCCGTAGGCATCCCAGTGGCCGACGCGATCATCATGATGGCGGCGGGAGCACTGGACCTGCACGGCCACGGCGGCTTGCCCGTAAGCATCTCCGCCACGGTACACCCTACAGACCACACATCCGCTTTGTAGCTGTACCCACTCCCTTCTCCCGACGCGTCCACCACCTCCGGTGCCATCCAGTACGGCGTACCGATCACGGTACTGCTCTGTGAAACGGCGTCGGTCAGTCGCCGTGCCGCCCCAAAGTCCACCAGCTTGATCTGCGACTTCATCGCGGGGTCAACGGTGGTGTCCACGAGGACGTTATCGCCTTTGATATCGCGGTGGATGATGTGTTGGGAGTGGAGGTAGTGGAGGCCTGCCAATAGCTGCTGCGTCCAGCTCCGCACCACCGACGGTGGCAGAGGTTTGAACTTCTTCACCAGAGCGGAGAGAGAGCCACCACCAACGTACTCCATAAACATGCAAATCGCCGCACTCTCCGCGTCAAAGTACACGCCTTTGAAGGTGCATAAGTTTCGGTGCCGCAGTCTCTGCATCATGTTGATCTCACGCGAAAGAGAAACCAGTTCGAGTACTCCGAGGTGGTCGGTGGCCGCCTTCTTGTTACCCAGCTCCACGCTTTTGACGGCGTGAAAGCTCCCATCAGGGAGAAGGCCGAGATAAACGGAGCCGTAGGTGCCACGGCCGATAAGGCTACCCTTGTGCCACTTGCGCAGCTCGCTGGCATTGCTCGTCTGCAGCATCTCTGGTGTGAGGCCATCCGGGGGAAGCGTCGCCCACGCAGTGTATTGCGCCTCTTCCTCGGGGGAGGGTCGCAGCGACCCTGCTACCTCGTCCTCGTCTTCCACGCTGGTGTGGCCGCGCTTGGTGGGACTGGCACCGTCCTGGGAGCTTGTCCCCGTGGCAGACCGCGCCTCCGCGGTCCCCGCCTTCTCCACCTCAGCCGACTTGCGGTCCACGGTCGGTACCGTACTCGCCCCGATTTTAGGGCCCGTTGGCCGCTGCTGCTGTGGCCGCCGCTGCTCTAGGGGAGGCAGTGGGTGCGTCTTGGCAGGGCCGTGCGACGGCGGTTCACCAGCCGCCGGTTCCGAGATGGAGGAGCGCACCTCGTTCTCATGTTCGGGGTCGGCCATCGATGCTGGAGGGAGACTGGGCAGCGCGGAATCCTTGTTGTAGATACTCGATGCGCGGCGCTGCCTCTGCGGTGGAGGATTACGAGAAGGCACTGCTGCACCATTCACCGGTGGTGACGGTCCACTATGTCGTTTCGGTGTGGAAAGAGAGGCCGCCTCGCCGGGATCGCGAAACTCCGATCCAGCAGAAGACGCGTCAAGCGACGGCGACGAAGCTGACAAGGTTTTCTTCTGCTCACGGAGCTGGGCAACATCAAAGGGCCTCAGTGTGCTTTTACTCGTGTCCGATGGCACCTTTGCTGCCACCAAAGTGAGGAGGGGCATCGCGGCGCCCTTTCCCTTCGGAGCTGCCACCGTCGGCTCCCCTGTTCTCATCGACTCTCGCCGAGTACCGCATCGACTGCAAAAACGAGCTCCCGCTTTGTGGTAAGCCATGCCACATTGCCCGCAAGTAGCCACGCCGTTGACCTCCATCGGCATCATTGTGACCCCCGCCGGTCCCTCCGGCATCTGGGAGAAGGTGGAACGAGGAGCGAGAGTGCAAAAGCGAGAAAGAAGTAGGACTATCCCAGCAAAACGAGGAGGACGCACCGGCTGTTGTTGTCTGAAGAGCGGTCAGCCCCTCCTCTCCTCTTCGAAGCTCAACACAAGCAGGTGCGTCGGTCGCACCAGGATAGACTTCAAAGGAGGGAAGAACAGAAGAGATAGGAAACGGCTTCCCAGTGAGTGCTTCGTCACCAGAGGGACGCTTCGGTTGTGAACTACGAACAAACGTTTCGCAGAGTGAGAGAAATGGAGAAGTGGAAGCGGTGGATTTGAACAAAAAAAAGAGAGTGAGAGAAAGGAGAGGGAGAGGGGTACGCATACACCTTCCCTGCAGCGAGAGAGAGAGGGGGTTGGGAAGAGATGCAGCGAGAAGTCAGAGGAGGGCACGAACAATCAAGAAGGAAAAGGGCAAAGCGAGAGAGGATACCGGGGGGGAGGGGTGTAGGGGAATGAAGTTGAGTTCAAGCGGGTTGTAAGGCTGGTCGGTGGCATACATGCCTGTGCCGCACGCCTCATGAAAAAGAGATCTGCAGCGCGTCATCTCTCCTAACCACCACATATGGTTTATTCGTTTCGATTGGGGGGGAGGAGAAGGGGCCAGCTTTAAGCCCAATCAACAGTAGGTACACCGGTCGATCGCCGCGTCCACACACGCGCGCCGTGGGGAGATTTGAAGCAAAACACCGGTGGGAAGTGCGATTTCAACACGCACACAGCAAAACACACAAAGCTCAGCGTCTGGGAGTAGAGCCCATCGGAAGAAAAGATGGTGACACTAACAAGATTGCGTGAGCCGTCCGCCTCTTTTCTCTCAATCCCTCCAGTGAGCGGTGCGTTCGACTCTGGTGCCGCCATCTAGTCTGCGCAGCACACAGATTCTGTGGGTAAAAGGATACGTCACCGCACTACTTGCCGACTTTACCGTCACCCTTACTCCTCGCATCGGCGTCACCACCACTGCTTCCTTTCGTGTATGTCTCTCTCTCTCTCTCTCTCTCTATGTGGGGGGAGGGGAACGTGTGTTGAAGAAAGCATGAAGGGGGAGGGATGCACGCATCAACAACGAAAGGCGCGCAGATGCGACGTAACAAAACGAAGAGGGCGAGAGAGAGAGAGGGAGACGAGGGGGGAGAAGAGAAGGGCAGAGACGAAGAAAAGGTGCGCAGGCCCAAGGGCTCGCGGCGCCACCTCACAGACGAGAAAAAAGCACTAGAAAGATCTGGCCGGATGCGGCTAGCATCAGGTGTCCTTTTCTAGGTAGCCCCTCGGTGTGTTTGTGGGTGCGTGTGTAAGCATGAGGGACTGAAGCGTATTTACTTCGAATCCAACTCAGTCGCAGGACGATGGCGAGAGAGGGGTGGGCGCGGATGTCCTACCTGCGGACCGTCGCGATGGCTTGCATCCACGTCAGAGTTCAACACCGAGGCCTTCAGATACTTCTCTTGCTCGGAACTTCGATGCAGCGCCAACACGCGTTCCGCCTGTCGCTGGTGCAGCTCCTCCACCATCTTGCCATCCACCGTGGCGACACCGCCCTCAGCACCCCGCACTGCATCGATAATACGCTGCGCCCACACCACCTCCTCCCCCGAGGGGGTGTAGGCAGCGTTCGTCGGTTCGATCTGATCGGGGTGAATAAGGGTCTTGCCGTTGAGGCCCAATAGTCGGCACTCCTGCAGGCTGCGGCTAAACCCTCTCTTGTCGGTGGGATCGTTGAAGACAGCATCCAGCACGAACATGTGGTGCGCACGAGCGGCTTGCAGCACCTGGATCGTGCTCTGCCACAGCGGCAGTCGAGCTGTGATGTGGAGGGACTCCTTCACCGCCTCGCTAACGGTGTTGAGAGGGCCAGCGCTCGTGGTCGATGGCGGCGGCGGCGTCATGGGCAGCTGCAGCTCCGCGCTGAGGTCGTTGTACCCCATCACCGCATAGCGATACACCTGCTGTGCACAAATCGAAGGAGCCTCTATCACGGAGCGAGGGGACTCGAAAAAGGCCCACAGTTGATGCTCAGGATGGACGTAACTCCGAATCAGCTCGTACGTGTGCACGGTGACTTTGGGGATCGCGACGCCCTCGATGGCGGGGCCCAGAAGGCTGACCAGCTGCAGATCGAGCATTGCCGTGGCGGGGTCGTCATCGGGGGAGTTAATACGCACAATGAGGCGGGGGCAGGCATCGGCTGTCGCTGCCGCTGCCTGCCCCTTCCCTTCCTCCGCGTTTTCTACCAACTTCCACATTGCCGCCCTCGTCATCTCCCCTGTGGCATTGTGAGGTGTGGAGGGGGTAGCGCCGGCGTGGTCCGGTCCACGGGTCGTCCGTACTTTACGCAGCTCCTCCACAAAGGCCAGAATATTCTCTCTCGCCTGTCGCTTCGACGCTACCCCGACACTGTCCTCCAAATCGATAATGAAGCAGTCGGCGGCGAGCGAAGGGATCTTGGACAATGCCCGAGGCTTCGACCCCGGCACGAACAGCACGCTTCGAGGACAGAAGGTGGAGTTACACCGGATGAGGAGCGAGCTGGCATTGCCGGAGAGCGCCCCGTCACCTTTCGCGGCACTAACTGCTCCAGTGCAGGTCGATGGAACGGCGTCGTGGGTGTCACCAAAGGGCGCAAAACCTTGCCGTGCCTCCTCCGCCGCCATGATGTCGAGCTGACGGTCTTTTCTGAGCTGGAAGTCATGATAAAGTCCCTGCAGTCGCGACAGAAGCCCCTGCTTCGGCTTTGTCCCTCGGCCCCATGTGGAACCCCGTGACGAGCTTGATGCGTAACGATACTGCGTGGCCAGAGAAGCTGCGGTGGATCCGACAGCGGCCTTGAAAGCACCAGCGACAAGGCTGGAGCTGAAGGCGCCACAGACATCTTTCATAGGCGTCTTCATCGGATAGCTGCCAAACACGTCTTGCTCGCACCTCTTTTCCTTCCGTAGACTCTCTCGTCCCGCCTAACTGGAGGGAGAAGAATACCGAAGGAGCGAGGGGGGTTGGAATAGGAGGGCCGATGGGCGCTTGCGCAGAGACACCCCCAAGCGCCTTTTTCTCTCTTGTGTGTTGAAGACTCCCTCTCCTCTGTCAAGTACAAATACAATTTAAAAAGACGATGAGTTCGTTCGCGTCTTCCAGGTAGAGGCGCTGCTGCTCCCTCTCCTTCTGTCCCCTCCTTTTCCTCCACCGGAAGACTTCGACAACGCCGCAGCACACACACACACACACACACAAACTTTAACACTGGGGATAGGGAAAGGAAAGCAACGACGACTTTGGAAGTATATCAGACAGATGGTAAAGGGAGAAAACGAAGACGGAGAAAAATGAAACAAGGACGGTATTTTTTGGAAACAGAAGAATCACTGATGCGCAACGCACGACGATACCTCCCTTGAAATACCCCTTTTGATTTCCGGTCGTGTACTTCTCTTTTCGATCTCTGCTTCGTTTTCGCTGCGTTTGTGACGTTGGCGCGATGCGGTCACGGCGGTAGACGGCACTGGAGAGTATGTGCGTAAGCAGCGACGCGTGAATCTCTTGTTGGGGTGTGTGTGAAGACGGTAAGGAGAGCGGGGAGGAGCCAGAGGGAAAGGGAGCCGGGTGAGGACGAAAAGGCAGAGGACCAGCAAGAGGGTGTAGCGAGCCGGAGTACGGCAAAGGAGGAGGAGGAGAAAGGAAAGGCGGTCACGACGACCGGGTGGACGCTGGGAAAATAAAACGAAGGAGGAGGAGGTGGGAAGAAGTGGCGAGGAGCATACGCGTGATGGCGTCATTCAAGCAAACCACTTCGAAAGGCAGCTCCGTCCACATCCTTGGCGAGCGCTCGAGAGAGAGAGAGAGAAGAAGAAGCGGAAGAGGGGGGGAGAGGCAGACGGCGGAGGGAGAGAAAAAAAAGAAACACAGCAGGTATACCGCAGAGCTCTCCTACGCGAGAGGAGGCGAGCGGTGGTGCACGCGCAGCAAGGAAGGATTGACGTGTACATGTGTATGTGCATGCGCAGGTGAGTCTCTATGGAGAAAAGGGGGGGAAGGGGGAAGAAGATGCGGGCAGCACACGTGGCTAGCGAGATCGCGGATGTTTACTGCGACTGGAGCGGTAGTGCAGCAAGTCGACGCTCGAGGCTAGCTGATCATCTACAGACCCCTCCGCAAGCAAGGTCGCCTCCCGTGCGACAGTGGCGGTGGGTGTCAGAGATAAAGTGGTGTCATGCGGTGTGCTGTGTCGAGATCGCCCCAGACCGATATCCGAATGGACTGCTAGCTCTTGTTTCCCTCCGCCTAGGCGCCTCACACATGACGACTTCGGCAAGGGACGGTCTCCTGCTCTCCTCTGTTTCCACGGGTCATTATAGGAAGAGAGAAGTTGTTCGACAGTGGCGTCGGTTGCATGACGCAGCTCCGCGTACGCTGGCAGTGTAGCTGACGGGCTGGCCCACAGCCGATGTGAGGGGGAAGAGGACGACGACTGTTGCCACCGTCGCAGGGGGGAGAAGGCAGCACCCGCTTCTGTTGAGTCTTTGCCCTCGGGAGACTTCAATTCCAAATCAATACGGCCGTCATCGCGGTGACTCTCGGCGAGCTCCTCACCATCCACAGAAACATTCGGTGTGTCCCAACCGATACCAGGGCGGTGGACGGGCGCCCGCAGAACGGCTCGACTATTCTGCCAGCCCTCGATGGACCCCTTCGCCGACTCCGCCGTGGAGGGACGTAAACCCCTCAGTAACCATGCGGCGACCGGGTCCGCGTCAGCGGCGTGAGGGGTTCCCTTCCCTGCCATGGATCGCATTCGCATCCTCTTCTGCTTGCCGACATATCGCTCGGCTGGTGGTACACGATCATCGTACACGACAAGCGCTGCCTCCTGCTGCCGCCGCAAGGAAGCATGCGAAACAGGCGAACGCGACTTCTCCTCTACAGCGGAAGCATCTCTTGGAGCCGTCGGGAAGGTCGAGATGGGCGAGGACGGGGACTCCGACACGGCTGCAACGGAGGAAAGGCGGAGGGATTGGAGGCTCGGATCGTCCAGTGAGCCAGCGCCCAGATTTTCTCCTCGTGGTGACGTCGTCAAAGCACCCTCCGGCCCGGGCGAAACTTCGTCATCTTCGATGAATGTCAGCGCCGGAGCCCGATTTGTCGGGCCGGGTTGCCGAGGTGCCTGGCGGAGTGGTCGAGCGGATAACACGGGGGCCAGCAGAGACTGCGCAGACGATAAGTCGGTCGCGGTGGTGGTGCTGGCCGTCGTGAAGGGGGGCGCCCCTTCCGCCAGGTCACGCGCTGCAGTCGCTATATTGCGAAGGTGTATCGACTGCACGCCCCGTCCAGTAGAACGGCGATCCGGAGCCGCCGAGGAGGCGTCGCGCTCAACTGGCAGGGGCCGCCGCTTCGCCCGAGAGGTCTCCAGAACGGCAAAGGGCACGGAGCCGCGGCCTTGTATCCCCACACGATTGTACGCCAAACCTCCCGGACCCGACGGAGTAGGAGAACCGCTTAGACCATCGTTGTCCACAACGCCGACGACGACGTCCGTTCTCACCAGCTCGCCACGCGCATGTGCCACAAGATGAGGCGGCGAGAACGTCTCGTTTCGAGGTGGTCCTGGTGCGGAAATGCATGGATCTGCCTCTACGGCTGCCTCCGCACGGGTCGACTGCGCGCTGTCGCGAGCACGTACACCGGTCGGCTCGTCTGCACTCGAGCTTGGGTCCAGCTCTGTCGACGCTGGTAGCAGCCGCGATGTTGTCTCCGCGGTAACTGGAACGTACGCTAGCGCAGGCATCTGCCTCACTTTGGATAGGTGCACTAGCTGTGCTTCCGAAGAGACAGCAGACATTACCTTCTCCAAAGCACGGACACCAGTCGTGTCAGTCGCAGCATCAGCCACGTTCACGGTCGTAGCCGCGGTGCTGAGGGAATTATCTACGCAGGGGGACGAGGGTTTGCGGTATACAAATGCCGAAGGGGCGGCCCCCTCAAAGAAGTTTGCACGGTCACCTCCGCGTCCCATGAACCCCTCCCTGTCATTGGTGGAGGGGGGCGCAGTGGTGGGCTGCGGTGCCGCCGGTAGCCCAAAAGAGTCCTGAAACCCACCGTCGAGCGAAGGTGCGGCATCAGCGGGGGCGGAGGTATTTGCAGCTGACAGTCCTCTGGCGACCCCACCATCGCTATCCCTCTCGGTACTAGCAATACTGCGACGGTGTTGGTGGTGGTGGTGGTGGAAGAGGCTTTTACATCGTCCTCTCAACGATCCCCCCGCTGAGGCGGTGCTGCTGGTGTTGCTGCTGCTGTCGATGGGGGGTATCGTACGCCTTGTGTGCCCTGGCGACGGAGGCGAGATAATCTCCAGCGATGATGAGGAAAGAGAGGTGATACGTTGTGCGGTGTCCGAAGACACCGGCCGTGGCATCGCAGATGGGGTTGGGCCGGCTGCCACCCCATGCGGTGGAGTTTCAGCTACTCTCGCCACCTCACCAGTGGACGAGGAAGCTGTTTCGGAGATCAGGGAATGTTGCGGTCGTCTCTCTCTTCCTCGTCGAGAGTGATCAGCGGCATCGCCGTCACTGTTGCTGCTGCGACTACTGGAGTCGTCGAGACCAGCACTGGCCGAACGAAACCGACGAATAACAACAGCACATTGTCGATCACCCTCCTGAACAGACGACATATCCTACGCGCAGAAGAAGGAGGAAGATGGAGGGGCAAGGGAAAGAGTGGGAGAGCCAGGAGGGAGAAGACGCTAATAAGGCATTCAGGAAATCACTGCAGATTAGGCTTGGGGGTGTTAGAGGGTACCGCGGTAGCCCTGTGTGTGTGTGTGTGTGTGTGTGTGTGTGCTCGCCACCGACACCAAAAGAAAAGGAACGGGTGGTGCAACTCCCTCGGTGATCTTCTTCGACAGCGATACTTCGCAAAATGGTACGGTTCCATCTCCCTAATAGGGTTTGCTTCCTTCCCTTTCCCTGCCTACGCACGCCTCGGTTTTCTCCTCTCCCACTACTCCCCCAGCCCTCCCCACTCCTGATGTGCAAGAAAGGGAAGCATTACGGATAAAAGGGGCATAGAAGAAACACCGCTTAATAAAGTGAGGGTGGAAAGGGGAAGGGGGATAAAAAACTGTAAGGGAGGTGCGCTACGGCAGCCCTGCAGCAGCACAACTTTCCAAGTACGAGGGCACGTCCTTAGCTGGGACATCTGTTAGCCAAACGCGCTTCGAGCGTGACACGAGGCGTGCCTCCGAGAGCCATCCGCCCTCCATCACATAACCCTCATCGGAGGACGATGAAGTCGCAGAGAAAGCCGGCGACAGCGCCGCAGAGGAAAGCGCGCGAGCTCCAAGACTTGTCGAGATGGAAAGTGTGGTGCCTCCGTCCCGTGCCACTAGGGGAAGCCACGCCGCAGCCGCCTCAGCCCGGCTCACGACGGGTCGAGCTGAGCCCTCCTGCTGCTGCAGTGGGCTGGTTGGATGGTTCACGATGTCCCCTCGCAGAAGCTGACGGAGGCGAGACCACCGGTAAGCCCATTGCCACACACTCCATGGCACCGCTGTCGCGCATGCTTCCCGTGCGTCCGGTAACGTCACTTGAGTGTTGGGTGCCGTACCGCCGCTGCCCGGTTCCAACGACGTCGGCAGTGCGCCACGCTCACCGTAACCCGATGCCCCGTTCGAAGGCATCAAGAACGGAGAAGCAGCACTGCCACCTCCCAGAGCCGTGGCGTACGGCAGTCCTACGGTTTGCCGCACCTCTTCCTGCACCTCACGCAGGTAGGCACCGCGCACCCATTCGCCTGTGTGCCACGACAGCGGTGCAGGCGGCGCGATATCATTTCCGTTGATATCCTCTGCATCATACAACTGCTGACGAAAGAGTTGGCGAACGCGATGTCGGTAGGTGTCCAGCTGCCGCAGGAGGGATGCCACCGCCATGGCGTTAGCAAAGCGTAGTTCACCGGCCTCCTCCTTCTCTTGCTGCTGTTCACGACGCACCGGCATTCCAGAACGAGTCAAATCCGATGTGTTTGAGAGTTCCGTAGGCGTGGACACCAAAGATAAACTGACGGTGCGGTCGCGAAGGTCGGATGCCGCATCCCTCAGCGAGCGACCATCCGCAAATACAAACGACAAATTCGCAAGGATAGAGAGCGCCGAGCGCATCTGCCCCCGGACAGCCTCGTCAAACATTTTCTTCGGGGCTGCCACGGGCGGCACAGCGCCTTCTCCTTGGACCTCCGTGGCGGTTTCAGCGCCATCGCGATCGACAGGGTTGTTGGCGGTTGTGTTTGCCGCGTTCGTCCGGAGGTTAACCCCACTTCTACCGTTGCCGCTTGTCTTGCGGCTCACCTCTCCACGTAGCGGGGTCAGATCGGCCGGGGTTGAGACCCAGTGGAACTGCACCCGAAGGGTGGCACCGGCCCCTTTGGCGTCGATGAGGGAAGGCCCTACCGTTGCGGTAATCATCGTCGTCGACGACAAGCTACGCCGGAGGGAGCGGTCCACGGAACGGGTGGAAAGAGAAGGTTGCGCCGGCAGGATCGCACTGGGAGGGGTAACTCTCGCTAAGGAGAACGTGTGTGCTGCGCTGCAACTGCTTTGCAGTGGTTGCCCCAGCAAACCACGGTCAACAGCCTCCAGATCATCCAGCAGCTCGCGCTGCGGCAACGACAGCGCCTGGGTGGGGGCACCGGTGCTGGTAGTAGTACACGTGGCGACTCGTGGGTGTCCCATGCTGGAAACCTCGCGCTCACCTCGAGATCCCCGGTCAGAGCAGCTGCCTTCCCGAGGCGTGAGAAAGGGTGTTGCGGCAGAGACACCAGTAAACATCACATTCGGCACATGTGTGTAGCTTACCACCTCCAGCGTCTCCGGCGGGTGTGCCGTCGCCAACGGTGAGCGCGATGCGCTACCACGTGGGCGGGCACCGCCATGGCCATTGCCACCCGCCGCGACGGGTCTAACGGAAACGGAAGAGCGCCGCTGTGATGGAGCACCACCGACCTTGGAGTGAGGAGACGAGAGCGAGGAGTAGCGACGCCCCTCCATCTCCGACACCGGTGGCCGCAAAATACCGCAAAGTGCCCCGACGACGGCCTCCACCCCTTCCACCCGGGAGGTGGGAGAGGTGCAGAGCGGGCCCAGGAACCGCAGTACCAATGAGCAGCATCCCGTGTTTGCGAAAATACACGACGAGGGCAACACGAGCTCTCCGCCGCAACTCAGTCGCTTTGCCAGAACAATGTCATTCCAGGCCGCCGTGCTCGCCCTGCTCGGTGCCGCCAGCGAAGCCGAAGTGGAAGACGGAGACGCCGAGAGGTGAGAAGGTTTGCTGATGGATGGCTGCTGCGATGGGCTCCCTTGCCGATCTGGCTTGACCGAAGCGTTGGTGTTCTTCATAGACTTTTTCAAAGCGGGCTGCTGAGGCTGCCGACCATTCGCCCGGGGTGTCTTCGTCTTCACCAGCGGCGCAAGCTGCGGCCGCCGGAGAGCGGCCGTGCGAGGCACACCGCGTACCTCCAACACCAGCTGCGACCCCGCCTCACGTCGACGTGCAACGCACATGGAAGGCACTGGGGCACTAACGTGCGACCCCGCCTCCTCGTAGATAGCGCCCTTGCTCAGTCCCTCCCCGATGTCACCGCCATCACTCCCAAAAGCAGCAGCGGTGGGGATTACCGTAGCAGGCACCGGTGTGGTCATGTCCGGGATCCCCTCCTCCAAGACATCAAGGTGCAGATGCAGCGTGGGTTCGTAGAGGGGGATAGAGAAAAGGCGGTGTTCACGCAAGGATCCTTGGGGTCTGGTGGTGCCACCGCCCCGGCCAGCCGTCCCGTGCACCGACGGTAGAGCATCCACCATCTGCTCCAGATTTGTTTTTCGCGGTAGCAGAAAGGTATCCTCCGACTGGTCGAGTAGGGCGGCTTGCATTCTCGGCGCCACTGGTATCCCGTGATGGCTGTAAACGAATTCGAGTATGTAGTGGTGAGGCCGCCGTGGCATGTGGACGAGTCGAAGGCGACCCTGACGGGTAGTGCAGCAAGCAGGCTTGGCTTCGTCCCCACGCTCCTGAGACGCACCAGTGGGCAGGCGAGAGGCGGACGTCTGATCTGCGCCCCTTTGTGACGCTTGCTTAGCTGTCGATTCTTTCTTGTCCTTTTCAGTGCCGCGGAACGACACCGTCGCGCCACCCGTGGCAGCGGTGGGGGACGGTACTTCGATGGCCGTCGCCGGAACATAGTAGTGCGCCTGTGCCCCCGACACGCTCCCTAGAGGGGCCGCAGTAGCATCCTCAGCCTCAATCTCATGTGCCATCGGGGCATCGGCCGTGTTGGGAAGCATAAAATGATGAAGAACATGACGAGAACTTTCACCCAGACAGCACACCTCGCATACAATGCCCTCGCGAAGCAGCAACTCCAGTGCGGCCTCCTGCATGGCCTGCTCTTCACCGTAGAAGCCCGCGAGCGTCATCGGTGTGAGCGCCGCAGCCACGGCTATGCCAGCGTCATTCTTGTTTGAGGAAAAGGGCAACAATGGAGACGGCAAGCGGAGGTTCGGTTCTTCCATCGACAAGAGCAGCAGAGGGTTAGGCACCGAATCCTCCGGCGCCAGGCGCTGCGTGCGCGCCGCTGCGGCGCAAGCCGCCATCATGCTCCCCGAAACAAATGGAACTGCCACCCCGCCGCGGTTGGGTGCCCCTTCATTGCTCGCTGCTATAGAAGCGGCGGGCTCCAGCACCGCGGCCGCACACCGGCTGCTGGCCAGCACACTGCCCGACTCCACCGCGATGTCTCGCTGCTGCCCCTTCGGCAGCGGGCTTTCGCCAAACGGGGCGGTCTCGCGCTCCACCAAACCCTCCAGCCCTTCTTGAGACACCTCCAGTGCTCCCTTGACTTCAGCACCGCTTTTCTCCATGCGATTTCTACATTTCCCCAGCCGATGCCACAACAATCCACGAACGCTGGAAACCGGCGGCGTCGACGAAGGTGCCGCCAGTTGTTGTGCATCGGCCGCAGCAGAAGACATCACCGGAGTCGTGGCCAGGTGGCCAGTGGCGTCACTGAGGTTTACCCTATCGCACTCCATTTGTATCGAAGAGCGGATATCATCCGCCACACCTGACGGCAGTCGCGGATGGGGAAGCCCCGGTGGGCTCGTCTCCTCGCCTTTGTCTTCCTTTCCGTCCCCACTACCAGCGCCGCCGCCTCTGTCATCCATCATCATCATAGACAAAGCGCGGGGTTCGAGTAGGATACGCTCCATCGCAAACGCTTCCACCTCCAGAGCAGTGATAATTTCTTTGCGCATAGCGCGCGCCCACAGCCCCTCCCACAATCCAGTTCCGATCTCGAAGCAAGCGGTCTCCAGCCGCAGTGCTGCCAACTCTTTCGCTAGGGACAGCTGCTGGTGGGCGATGTCGCGTAGCTCTGGGTCAGCATTTGTGTCCATTACCAACGCTGTAGTGGTGGTGAAGCCCGTCGGTAGGGTAGGCTCAATGGGAGATGCGGCATCAGACGCTGAAAGCGCACCTCCAGGGGGGTGAACTGCGACGGCAGCCGAGAGCGTGCGCATCGCCTGTGCGGTGCGTTGCTGCACCTTACGCAACTGCTCATCCACTGCAGCCTCGAGGTCATCCTGCGCGGCGAGGCGCTGCCGCAGGGCGGTGGCGAGAGCTGTAAGGGTCGCCTCCTCCTTCGCGAACGCCCCGAGCTCCTCGTTACTCTCGCGAATGCGGCGGGTCACTTCGAGCGCGTGTGGATCACGCGGAAGCGGGTTACTGCTCTCCTTCGCCAGCCTGGCGTTCGCTTGTGTCAGCTGCTGGATGGTGGCCTGGGCTTCTTCGATGTGCTGCTGGATCCTCTGTGCATTCGCCGAAATGCGGTGCTCCTTGTGCTGGCGGATTATGCGCGTCGCCTCCCGCCAAGCCTCCCGCTGCTGCGCGTGGATAGGCCCCATGATTTCGTGCATGGCAAGACGCAGAGCAGTACGCCGCTTCTCCTTCGCTGTAGCGCCATCTCGCAATGGCGGCAGTCCCTCAATGAAGCTCGTGTCACCAGGAGAAAGCGATATGGAATCATCGGCCTCGGAGGCGGAGGACAGCTCACTGACCACATCGCTCCTGTCCGATGCGGCCGGCGATGAACGATGGGTCAGAACGCCAACAGCGCGAGCAAAAAAGGAGAGCCGCACATCGGCACAGAGACGGTGGAGCTGCTGTCGACCTTGTCGAACCTGTGCTTCCCAGAGCCCCTGCATGGGGTCGATGAGGTCGGCAAAGACGCTCAACAGCTCGCGATGCCGCGCTGTCGTCGGGGCGAGGGCGTGGGTTGGAATGTGTGTGTGACGGATCTGGTCTGCAAACTTTAATGTGTTGACGGCCTCCGTGCTGGAACACGGGGCCACGTGCACCAGGGTGAGCACGCGACCACCCTCGAGACAAGGACGGAGGAGCCGCGTCAGCTTCGAATCTCGGTATGGTATGTGGGTGGCACGGTGGTGAAGAGAGAGTACCACTGAAGAAAGAGCGGAGAGGGACCTGTTGATGTACTGTGCCTCTCGGAAAGCGATACCTTCCACTTTTGTCTGTTTAACCCGCTCACAGCCCGCCAAGTCTACCATGGCCACATACGAGTAGACTCGCTGGATGAGCTCCAACGGTGATGCGGTCGCTCCTCCCGTTGGCGTGCCGCCGCTGATGTCATTGTTCGGTACGTCCGTAGACTCACTGAGGTCAAAGTCCAGCTGCAGGAGGAAGATGGCGTGAGAGCGAGAACTCGTGTCGTTCCGAGCGTGCCGTGCCGTTACTCGGTTACCATGAGCGAGACGGTATGCACGGCGGAGATCGGCCAGCGAGGTGATCGGCATTCCGCCTCCCATGCGCGCCGTCTGCGTCTTACCGTGGCTCGCCCCCCCACGACTGCCACTGATGCGGTAGTCACGGGCTTCGTTGATCCGTTGACAGAGCGCTACCAGGCCACCGGTGTCACTAACGGTCTGGATTGGCCGTTTGCCGGGATCCAGCAAGTCGCACAGTTCATCCATGTATAATTCGATGCCGTAGAAGGTGAGATCGCGGAGGGTCAGGGAAAGAGCACCGATGCGCTTTGCAGTAGACTCGGGTCGCACGGCAGACTGTGGGCTGCTGCCGTTACGATCGCCATCATCCCGTCCCAGCTCTCGCCGGATCATAATAGCCTCCCCACGGCGCTCCAGCAAGGTGTGCACGAGGCGAGGCAAAATTCCAATCTCCGATATCCCCCCGCCGGTCCCGGCCGGGTCGAAGGCCGCCGAGATGGACGATGATATCGCGGCGGCTCCCCCTCTGTCATTCCCATCGCCCTCCCTGTCATCGTCCGTTGGCATTCGCCCTCCAGTGTAACCGTATTGCCAGCGAGAGTCTAGCTGCGGCCAGCTCGCTCCATCCATCTCGTCCTCCTCGGCAGCCCGATTATTTTTTTCGCAGCCGGCGCCACTGCCGCTCACCGCCTCCGCCGGTTCGTCTATGAGTCGCCGCCGGGTGTCGCCAACGCCAACGCCACGACCGTGTGATGCGGGAGCGCGTGAAGCTCGCCGTTGGGTCGAGGACGGCCCAGCCGCTGGACCAGCAACGCTGCTCCGATGCTGAGACGGTTGTTGCGCTCGTTCTGAGCCTGCTCGCGGCGTCGTTCCAGTGGTGGGGCCTGGGGTGGGGTGGGCCGAGGAGGAGGAAGAGGCTTGACTACCCATCATGCTGTACGTCTTGCCACTGCCGGTGGGACCATAGCAGATGATCGCAACATTCTGCGCCAAGAGTGCTTCATCGGCAAAGCGCAGCACACTTTCCTCAAACACATCCGCCTGCGTCGCCTCTTCATCATGCACAAACTCGAAACTAAAATGCTGTTCTGCGCCAGATACAAAGCTGCCTAGTGATGTGTGCTGCCGTTGCAGCGGCTGGGGTGCCGCTCGATGGGGAGGTAACCCGGTTGCTGCCCCTCTGCTTCCTCCCTGTGCCTCCATCTGCCCGTTGTCCGTCGGTACGTTGGCCGCGCCTACGGACTTCGGCAGCACCGACATGGATAGGGCAGAAACACTCACCGAAGCGCCCAGCCCCGATCCCGACTGATGGCGTCGTCCACTCGCAGGAGAAAACAACGCAGGGTGGTGGGTCGACGAGGGATTCCCCACATCGCTATCCATGGAGTTCCTTCGCGTAGCGGTACGACTGTGGAAGGCAGGCATGGTAGAGAGTGACACAGCACTGCTGTGGGTCTTCATTCCCCGAGCCATTCCTCGTTGCTGCGCCGCGGCACCCCTTCGGGAGCTTCGTGGGGCCCGACTGTTACCGCCTCCCGCGCGGGGTGTCCCTGCGGCGCCGCCACCTGCTGAGCCACCCCGCGGTGTCGTAGCTGGGGAGAGTGCCACGTCCTCAGTAAAGGGCTTGAACGTTGTCAGGGCTGGCTGCGTCTGCGGGGTGAAAAAGGTTTCCTGCATGGAGGTGGCGGCACCACCAGTAAACGAAAGCCCCGCTTGATGTGGCGAGGTGAAGACGCACATCGAACCTCCGGAAAGGCGGCTACTCGGATAGGGGTCCTCACTTCCGATACTCTGCCAGCTGATGGTGCGGTTGTGATGAGCAGTCGGCGGTAGTGGTGTCTCCGACGTCGCTGGATAGAATCTCTCTGAGATGGAGCTGGCGGTGCCGGTGGACACTCGGTGGGATCCAGTGGCGTGGTCGCTCTCTCGCGGCGCGGCCGCTGGCGTAGCCGCGGAGAGACGTGGCGACGAGCGAAGTTCTTTGCCGGGGAGAGAACACAGACGCGTCATGTTGGTACTATACAGCGTTGCCGCGGTGGTCTCCTCACCAATGCAGACAGGTGGTTTGCTGCTCGTGCCGCCCGTACCACCGGTATTGCTCGACTTTCCACCAGGAAGAACAGTAGCACTGATGAGCCCGGTCCCGTCACCCTTGAGGGAGGGCAGGGGAGGCTGGGTGTGGACGTCTGCTCCACTCCAACGGGCGTTCATCGATTCTGCCAGAGACAGCGGCGGCACAAGGGTGGTGTCGGAGGTGTTGGGGGCCACAACGGGGTTCGCCCGCGTCACCATCACGTTCTCATGATCTAAAAAATATACGCGTCGACGGTGGCGGCTCTCGCCCACAGAAGGCAGCACGGGTCGAATACGCACATGCACCACCGGGGCCATAGGCCGCACAACCGACAACGTCTGCGTTAGCATAGCCGCTGCTCGCGGTCGAGAGGGACTGACCGAAGCGTTCGCTGGCGTGGGTGAAGTCCCTGCGACGGAAGGGATGGAGCCAGACACCAGATGCGGCGTACCGCCTCGGTCTACGCTCTGGGGCCCTGGTGCTACCCCAGATGCGACACGCGTAGGAGTCGTCTGAGTCGCCTTTCCAGGAGAGCTTGGCGATGCGCCAGAAGGGCGCACCGGAGTTCCCAGAGATGGTCGGAGTGGTGAAGGCAGTGGAGAGTTCCTATCGTTCTCTGACGCAGCCGGACCCCGCACCTTTCGCACCTGCACTACAGGCCGTGGTGATGGGGAGCTCAGTTCAGCGGGAGTGCCTCTGGTGAGGACTGCCCCGGCAACCCCATCTAAGTTCACTTCCGCTTTCTTTTTCTCGGCCGCTGTGGCTGTTGTCGCCCCTGCGGCAGTTCCCTCCCCGACCACGTCTACGACGACGTCCTCCGCCATTGTCGTCTTCTTGGTCTTTTTGCTAGCAGGAAGAGAGGTGGAAGAGGTGGTGGCGGTGGCAGACGGGGCGGCGGCGAGGACGGTTCTGGGCGTTCGCGGTGCCTTGCGCACGGGTGTGGCGGAGCGCAACATTTCCGGCGTACCAGCAGCTCCCGTAGCGGAGGTTGGCGCCGCGTGACGCACCGCAGAGTCCCCCTCGGGTGCCCCCACAACTGATACCACTGAGGTCGCTTCACCCGCCGTCTCCTCGTCGATCAACAGAGTCTTCCGCCACACGAGTAGCGAGGCCGCCGTCGACCCCGATGTCCCCAGCGCCGGAGAGTCGTTGGTAAGCTCCGATGAGGCCGCGCTACCTTTACGGCTCGGAGGCGACGGCGTCGAGGCTGAAGGCGGTCCATTAGAGCGGCACAATTTGGTGGGAGAAACCCCGGAAGTCTTGCCACGGTCGTCTCTTCTCCGTTTTTCACTCTCGCCGGTGCGGCGCGCGTCGACCAGTGTCATGGAAAAAGGTTCTTGCAGCTTCATGGTAGGAATCAGCGAAGGTTGCGACGGCTCTGCAGGGGTGGAGGAGCGCGGTCGACTGTACGGCCGGCCCCCCTCTTGGGTTGGTGATCTGCCAGTGTCCAAATTTCGCCTTTTCAGAATTCCCTTGAGCGTTACCGGTACTGCAGCGAGGGGGATATCGGAGGTACGGGAGGAGGCACCCACTGGGGTGCCTAGTACCCGCTCCGTGACCGAAGTCGCTCTCACAGGTCGTGGTGATCGTTCTTTTTCGTTGGCGGACGGTACCGCCAAAGATGTAGACACCAAGGCGAAGTCCTTTGCGTGTGATACGCCACCCGGAACGGAGCGCTTCGCCGGCCTCACCTCTGAGGCTGTCTCGCGAGGTGGAGTACGAGAGATATCCCTCACGATATGTAGCGTGCCCACCTCACCTGACGTGAACACAGGACCAGGTGAAGTGGTGTCGGATTGGTTGACAGCGTGCGGATGGGTACGCCTACGCAACGACAATGACGAAGAAGGTCCTCCTCTCGGGGAAGGGGAGGGGGAAGGAGATGGCTTAGTTGCCGGCCCCGACCGCGAGCCAGCTGTCAGTTCGGAGATAGGCATTGGGGATGAAGCAGGAGCATTACGAGGGAGCGCACCCAGCCTGTTTCGTGAGAGGAGGTGCGAGAGCTCCGCCGTATGAAGTACCTTCAGATTGTCACAGGTATCGGCCGACTTTCGCCGAAGGCGCGACGACTGCGGAGAGGAAAGCATCGCCGCCATTGTCTCAGCAAAATGGTTGCCCTTCCCGCTTGCACCGCTATGAGGACGACCGGCATGCCCGGTGGCGGCGGTTGAAGGTGCCGGCTGCTTTGTCATGGTAGTACTCTTCATTGCTATGCAGCGGTCTCTCTCTCTCTCTCCCTCCGAATGGACCTCACGCATACGTACACATATATATATATATATGTATATATCGTGAGAGAGAGAGAGGAGGGGTAGATAGATCAAAATGTACAAAGATGCGGTACAATACTATTAGAAAGAGCAGGAAATGAATGGTGTCTGTGGACACCTCATGACAATACAAGAGAGGGAGAAAGGGGGGGAAGGGAAAGATAATAAAAACTTTTTTCTCGCTGCGGTTGGCTGAGCTTCCTGCGGCGGCGTGTGATGAGACAAAAAGAGGCTGGAAAGGAGGAGCTGTGCGGGAAGGAAACAAGAGGAGAGGGGGTGCAACCAGGCACAGAGAAGGAACTGGAAGGGGGGGAGGAGGAGGAGAAAAGTGTGAGAGAGAAGACGAAGACGAAGGCGAAGGGTGGCGGAGTAGCCGATGAAGGACTCGAGAGGAGGAGGAAAAATCTCAAATGGAGAGCACACGCTCAGCGGAGCAGCGACCTTCCACCTCATCCTACACCCAGAGCGAGAGGGATTAGCAACGCAACTTTTTGTGTTTGTACGGAGAGGCGGGATGGGATCATTCCCTTTCCCTGACAGCAAAAACTCCGGCTTCACACCTTCCCTTCTATTTGCCTCCTCCCCCTCCTCCTCTCCGTTTTCTCCTTCTGGATTCTTTTAGGCAGGCGGGAGGAATCTTCCGTGGTGCTCTGCAAGGGTTGCATACATCTTCACCTCGTGCGCGCCAACAGTAGCGTACACTTACATAGATATGTAAGAACGCAAGAGCCTCGCCAGCCTGGGACGATTTGACAGCGCAAATGCGCATCCCCTCCATCCTTTCCATGCAGTGGTAGCAGTGGGCCAGCACCTCACGAATTCCAAAACAAAAGAACGGGGGAAATGGAGAAGTAGCAGGCGAGCAGGAGATGTCCAGAAAGGAAAAGAAACAAAGGGAGAGTATGAGGAGGGGGGAGGGAACCGAAGAACGGCAGGGAGGGGGTAAGACGTAAGAGAGAGGGGGGAGAGGAGGAGGTGAGAAGCGGGGAAGGAAACTCTTCGGCCATGCCTTTCCTCCTCTCAACTACCCCGGGACGCGTCAGCTCGGAGATCGGGTCGTCTTCGTTGTTAAGCTTGCGGGGAAGGGGGGGAGGGGGGGCGTTGTCATTGCGCTTCGATTTCTCTTCTGCTTCTTCTCCCATCGGTGAGCATCATCAAGAAAAGAAGCCTCCTCCTGATGTCCGTTGGTCACCACTGTACCAACGTCGTTGCCACACTATCTTCCCTCGGCTCCAGACACACACACACATGCCCAAGCCTGTTGCCGCAGCACGGAGTGAACTCCCTCGGCTAACGGTAACATGCGTTTTGGGGACAGAAGCTCTTTGGTGTTGCGTGCACCGGGTGAAGAGAAGAAGGAGAAGCGGGGATCGCGTGGTGCGAGAGAGGAGGGGAAAGAGAGGGGGGAGGAGTGCCTCAAGGAAAGAAGGAAAAAGTAGGGATGGGTCGAGCCTCACGATGAAACACAACACATCGTCACACACACGGTAACGCACATACAGCGATGGACATGTGAATGTACTTTCATGGTGATGCACTTTTGCCCGTTTTTCCTCCTTGTCCTCCGCCTCCGTCCTCTCTCTCACTTCACCACCTCAACAGCGCTCAAACACTTTGTAGAGTGACTCCACCGTGACCATGGCCCGAATGGTGCCATCCGACAGGCAGTGATCAGGCAGACGGAAGAGTTGAGGATTCTTCAAGCACGGAAAGAGAGCATGCTGCACCAGCTCCTCCCTCCATCCATGAAGCGCCGCCGGTGAGGATATTTTAACCCCCGTCACCGTACCCGCGATGGCAGCCCGCGGCGCCAGGGACAGGGACGGCAATGAAGAGGACGGAGGTGGCGGGAAGACATCGTAGAGGGTCTCTGCTATGTGTTTCGCAATAGCGGTAAAGCATGATACCTCCAGTGCAACACCTTCCGCCTCCCCTTCGGCTGCGCTTATCTGCGAGACGGTCCCTACCGCCGTGGTAGTTTGGGTACCAATCGGTGAATGTACTGAAGAAGGAGGGGCGGCGGTGTCGGTGCTCACGGGCGTCCCGATCCCTGTCCACGTGTCGCCCCTCTCTACATCTTCCCCTGTGTCATTTGCGGCTGTCATGCCAGGTTGGCCTACTACCGGAGCACGCGTTGGGGAGCAGGTGGGCGGTACTGGGCCAGGATACGGGACCGCCTCGGCAAGCAACCACATCAGCAGTGGCACGGCGCGCAGGCGCGGTGGCCAGTGTCGGTTCAGTCCGTAGGGCAGTCCAGTGAGGAGGCCGTCTTCGGATATGCTTATGTAGAAATAGTCCTTGAGCAGGCCGCGCCAGCGGCAGAGACGGCGCACAAGCCGACGTACGTAGCGGCTCGTGGCACTCCTTGGTTTCGGTGGCACTTTATCGGAGGTGGAGCATCGATCCAAGCTCTCCGCCCTGCCTTGCTCTGTCGAGGATGAAGTCTCGTTCACGTGAAAGAGAAAACGCTGCCAGTCGCACACGGTCATGTCACGCAGAAAAAGCGACCCCTCTGCCGTCGCCGCACTGGCAGTGGACGGGGCGGTGTGGCGGAGCGGCGTAAGCGATGGGACAGGAGAGGCGGAGTGTTGGTGATGATGGACGCACTCCATGACCAGGGCAAGCAGCGTCGCGGAAGGCGGCTGCAGACGAGGGCCATCGAATGCCAACCCTGCGAGCAGGAGGTCGGTCAGGGGCACTGGTGCCTCGAAGGCAAGCACCGGAGGTGCTGGGAGAGCCGGCTGTCCCCACCGTAAGAAGATGCGCTGGATAACCGCGTGGTGCACCAGCACCGCTGTGTCGCACCAGAGCAACGTGGTGCCCACCTGTGCGAGAAACGCCTGCGCATCCACGACGCCGACAAAGGTCAGCTGATGGATGAAGTTGTCCGCAGTGAGACTGCCGTCTTCCAGGATGCCGTCTACGATCAGGGAGACGCTGGACAAGGGCACCGGCGCTGGGACTTCCTCAACGTTCACCAGAGCGGTCAATCCAACGCCGTCGTTGCTGACGGTGCTGTCTCGCCGTGCCCCCATCTCATCGCCGCCGCGATCACCGCTCCCCCTCCCTATCCATTCTGCCTCCTCCTCATCGCGATCGTCGTCGGGTATGACGCAGTGCGAGAAGTGAGACGGATCCAAGGCGGCGCTGTTGGCAGCCTCGCGTCGGAGCAGATCAGATGCCCGTACCACCGCACCGAGATGCGATGTCGTCAACAGCTGCTCGGAGGCGCTTGTCGAACCCAGCGGAGCCAGCCCTTTCGGTAGGGCATCAGCGACGGACACGATAGGGCCCTCAGATGCACAGACCTCCTCATCTTTTCCTACAGCAGGAGCAGCAGCAGGTAGAGTAACACAACTTGTAGTCGACATCGTAGCAGCGACAGTGGAACGTGGCGCATCCCTGTGAAGTTGTTGCACACGAGCGTAAACCTCCCTCCTATGGCGCTTGAACTCCCGCATTTCATCGTCACCATCCTCATCATCCTCTTCCGCGTCTTCGCTGCCCTCTCTTTTGGCTGCAGCCTGCGCTTTTTCCTCGCCGCCACCACCAGTCCTCCCAACTCGATCACATCCTTCCATATCGTCCGATGTCGCGTGCAGCGCACTTGTGGCACCGAGGGGAACGAGTGCCTTGCCCTCCATTTCCTCTTGAGGCCTCACTAACAGCTTCGTCATCTCCCCTTTCTCTCCTCGAACTTCTGTGAGGGGCAGCTCGACAGGGCTACCGTCAGCCTCTCTGTTTCCTTCCCCCTCCCCATCGGTGCAAGGCATAGGAAAATCTGGCAGAGAAGCCATCACAGCCGCCCACGATGGCATCCCTGCATGATGGACGGTGGTCGCCGAGCAGGCATCATCTGGGGAGCAACCCTCAGCGCTCAGGATAGGCGACTTCCTCATCTCCTCCTCCTCCGCACTATTTGGCGCTCTATGTGTGCTCTCCACCAACCTCGGACCAGCACCAGCCCTCTGCGGCTGCGGAGTCACTTGGGAGGACGACGCCGACAAAGACACGGGAGCGGAAGAGAGAGAGGTGGCGGTAGTGAGGGCAGCAAGGGAGGTTGACGCTGGAGCCGGTGCAGTGGCGAGGGCGGTTACTCGCTGTGAGAAGTACCGATCCAGTGCGCCTTTCTGAGGCTCCACCCGCACCATTGTGCAGGGTGCCACCACCACCGCTGGACCGCCGCCAGCCCCTGCCATCATAGATGCGGTGGTCAGATGCGCGGAGGAGGTTAGAGGGGAGGCAAGGGGAATGCCGCGGCGGTGCTGCTCCTGAAGTTTTTCGAGGATGTGCTGACTGCTGCTGCCGGAGATGGCTGCGGTCGTCGCGACATCCTCAGCGCCGACTCCGTCAGCTACGGGAAGCTGCTTGAGCGCCAATGCCGCGGTGTGGCGCATCTTGAGCATGTCCATCTGCCGCGCAGCAGCTGCCTCGAAAACGGCCCCTCGGCATATCTCGGCGACACGTGACACGATCAGGTCTTCATCCAAGAGGCATACTTCCTTCTTGGTGGGATGAACGTTGACATCCACTCGGTCTGTAGGGATAGAGAGGAACAGCACGGTGAAGGGACGTTGGCCTCCCGTCAGCACGCCACTATAAACACCGTCGATTGCCTTGCGGATGGCTGCGCTCTCCACAAGACGGTTGTTGATAAACAAACACAGATACGGCTTGCGCAAGGCGAGAGTCGGGTCACTGGTGTACCCGACAATAGTGAAGAGGCCCTCGCCGGCTCCACCAGTGGTTGCACGTACTCTGCACGCGCGCTGCTCCATCTGCGCGAATACACGGGTCTCTTGTGCTGCATTCTGCGTTAGCGACGGAGAAGACGCCCGCGAAGAATCGGAGGCGGAAGCAGACGGGTCATCCGCCCCGCCAACCGCGCCGAGTCCGTTCTCGCTGTTACGCTCCCTCTGCACCCTCGTATCCTCCACGGTGCACGGTAATGCACCATCAGAGTAGAGAGTAGCGTCAGCCGTCGCGCTGCACGCCGTCCCCACATCGTACGCGTACACTAGACGCAGCCGTGCAGCGATCTGCCCGCCCTGAGCAATCCTAATGTTCTGTAGTGTGGTGGAGCGAGGCGGAAAACTGATGGTACCACTACCGTTGCCGATACTGCCGTTGTTTTTGTTGCCGCTGCTCGCCCCTCCTCCTCCTCCTCCCGCTACGCCGTAAGCTGTATCACGCTGGCATGTAAAGCCGATGGAAGGAAACGCGAGAGCGTAACGCGACACAACATCCACGAGACGGCCCCACTCCTCCGAGGAGCGAAGGGAGTGGCGGCGTACCAGCTCGTTGTAGAAAAGTTTCTCCGCGCGAATAGTGGTTCCAGGGTTGCCAGCGCACGGCTGAGGCTCCTCGAGAAGAGCCCCATTGAGATACCGGCAGCGCCACGCGACGGCTGCAGTCTCGCTGGTGGAAGAAACGAGAGACGAGGAATGGGCTGAAGAAGCTTTCGGAGTGGACTGCGGCACCGATGCCCGGCGCCGTGTGGTTACGGTGACTCGGGAAACATAGGAGATAGAAGCGAGGGCCTCTCCGCGGAAGCCAAAAGATGTGATGCGTTGCAAATCCTCGAAGGCCTCGAGCTTGCTGGTCGCGTAGCGTTGGCAGAGTAAGGGCAAGTCAGCCTTGTGTATGCCGCTGCCATCGTCGCTGACCTGCAGCACCTCCAGACCGCCCTCTGCTGCTACCACTTGCACCCGGCTGCACCCTGCATCGATCGCATTCTCCAACAACTCCTTCAGAGCCGCACTAGGGCGCTGCACCACCTCGCCAGCTGCAATGCGGTTGATGACATCCTCTGAGAGCTTGTGGATAGACCCCATCCCCGTGTGTGGGCGGGTTAAAACTGGATGTGTGCAGGGAGGGGGAGCGAACACCCGGTAGTTTTAGAAAGTGATAGAGCGAGAAAGCCACACGGGTGAGGAATAACCAAATCGCCGTCGCCTTCCCGCTGCACGCTTACACGCTAGAGTAGATGCGCGGGACCTCCGAAAATGGGGTTGAACCTTTTTTTTTGGGGGGGGGGGGAGGGGGTACACAGGAGAGGCAAAGACGAAGGGAAAGAGGGGGGAGGGCATAAAAAGAAGCAGTGTATACGTATACGCATATATATATACTAGGGTGATGATGGCACGAAAGCGGTCAGCTGAGAGAGCTGCATCACGCCTTTTGAATGCCGTCGAAGGGACAGCACTGAAGGGAGAGAAACGCTGCAACAACAAAAAATTGAAAGGTGCAGGTTTGGGAACGGTGCGTGTGTGTCTATCTGTCTGTCGGTGTGTCTGTCTACCTCACGGTCCTCCCGCCTGCCCGTCAATTTCGGTGCCTGTAGGTAGGTGTAAGCGTATACTCTATGTAGATATATATCATCAAAACCCATGCCCGCCCTTCTTGCGGCTGTGATACAGGGGGTAGACACGATGTGTGCGTGTGTGTTGTGGTAGGAAAGAAACGCGGAAGAAGTTTTGGGTGCGGAGGAGGGAGGGTTGAGGGTTGCGGGGTGGGGGGAAAAGAGAGAGGGGGGTACCAGTATCATCAGGCATCGCAAGGAATCGACGGATGCATCACTTTTATGGATCTATATGCTCTTGTGGATATATTATCGACGGAGGAATACAAAAGAACGGGGGGAGACGCGAGAAGAGGTAGGCGCGCGGCAGGGGAGCAGATGGTGGGGATGGAAGCAGAAGAGGAGGCGGCAGGGAGGCATCTCCCGGCACCTACCCGTCCTCTCAAACCAACCTCCCCCCCCCCTTCCCTCCTTCTCCCTCAGGAATTCTCCGCGTTGTCCTTAACGTCCACAGTTGTCATAAAGGGTTGCCCTCAGCACCTCCTCTGCCCTCTTCTCCACGTCTTTCTCCCCTCTACAGGCAAGCTCGTCTGAGATTTCAAAAAAAAAAAGTGCCGCTCAGCTCTTCGAAGATTTGGGGCTGGGGAGGAGGTGGGAAGAGAGAAGAAGAGAAAACGCACGAAGACGTATATATATATATATAAGCAAGGAAAGAGAGAGCACACAAGCGAGGTGGGCCGTTCGCTACACGTGTTCGAGATGTCCGTGTCTTTATTATTGTTGTGTTCTCCTTCCTTTCTCTGCGAGAAAGAAGCGGCGCGTTCGCCTTCCTAACTGAACTGCTCAAACAGAGAGAAGATAGAATAAAGGGAAGGGGGAGGCGGAGGCGGAAGAAAAAACTTCTCCTCCTCCCTTCCCTCTCTTTACCCCCGTCGCCACCTTCTTCCCTCCCTTCACTCAGTGCTCATGGATGCATGCACGTATCGACCTTACGCAAGGCATCCCTTCTTGCTGGCTGTACCCTCGTAGACGTATAGCTCGTGCGTCCGCTGCAGACTATGTGCGATGGAAGCGAACGAGTCTATCCGTACCCACTCTGCAAAAAAAAAAAGGAAAAGCGAAACCTGCAGAACACGGGCCACTTTTCGTTCTTTTTTCTTTCGCTTCGTGGGTACCGAAAGACTTTTCCCCTTACCTCTACTTGAAGGGACGCCGCAGCAACGCGCCTTCCGTCACATACGCGTATACAAAGAAGCCGAATGCTCCCACAAGAGCGGTAAGAAGGACAGCGGTGACGACGATGCCAACCACGTACTGCACATCGTATTCCTCCGGCGATATGGATGGAGGATGTGAGAGCTCCGCTCCGCCCTCATTAGAGCGGCCGAGCGACGACGCTGCGCCGCGGGTCGGCTCCGCCCCATAGCGAAATGGCACCGCTTTTTCCACCGCCACAAACGCGCTGCCTGCGGTGACGTCAAATAGCTGTACACGGAGTGTGTGGACCGTGTTCAGCTGGTCAGCAGGTAGGGTTCCGTACCAACCCCTTGACCACGCCACCGCCGAGAGCGGCGTGACCTTTGGCGTCCACGTGGCTGACCACACCGCATCCTCTGGCGTTGATCCCTCAAGCTGCACCCGCATGCCGGTCTTCCGCGTCAACGACTGGACGGCGGTAAGGAAGGCACGGTCCACTGTGGTGCCGATACGATGCCGGACACGAGCACTGATTACCTCCTGGGTGGACCGCCCAAAGGTATCGAATGCTCCAGGAGATACGTAGACGGCGGGCTGAAAGTCATCCGCGAAGCACACACCCACCTGGGCAACCCCAGCAGGGTCGGGCACGATCCAAGCTGACTGGTTGAGCATCACATGGCGGCACGAGAGCGTAGATACCAGAGCCGGCTCAGCCGTCGCGGGTAGTGCCTGCAGCAGAGGCTCTGCCACCACCAAGTGCGGCAGCTCTGCGGCAGGTATGAAGATCCACGTGCCAGCCACGATAGGCTGTGACGCGCGCTGAGTGGTACTCCCGGTGGTGACAGTGAAGGTGCAGGTCTCGCCATAAAACGCGGCACTTCCCGTGGCAGAAATGGTGATGGTCTCGGCGTAGGTGACAAAGCGCTGGTGGCCCCCAAAGGTAAAGGCAGCACCGGTGCGCTCCTCCTGTCGCTCGTACCCCACCGCCGTCTCACAAGAGGCCCTGCGACTGCCAGATGGGGAGGCGGTCAGCCGAGTGCCGCCTGAGCCATCGTCGTGTCCATACTCGGTACACACCACATCCACGCGGAGAAAGGCGCTGGGGTCCGACTGGAGGGCCGTCTGCGGTAGCCGCGCCTCGAACAGATCCACCGACGGGTGATCACCCGACAGAGCGACAGTGCCACCTGAATGGAGGATGCGGATGCCAGGCTGGCCGTGCGCGACCCCTTTCGCTACACAACCGTCTGTGAGCGTCACGTACAGGGCAGTGGAATCGCCGCACACGCAGTGCCCTTCGCCATCTCCCACGGACCCCGGAGGGCACGCCTCACAACGCGAAGGATCGAACACGGCGTCACCGCACAAGCCATCCCACACGGTCAGTCCCCATAAACAGTGCCCGTTGGCGGATGTAGCGTCCTCACGAACGGCAACGGCCCGCTCCCGCACCGCTGTTAGCGTCATCTCCGTCATGGACGAGTTGTACAGGCACCAATAGATAGATGGTGGCACAGTGCCTGTGAGGCTGTCGGGCACCACAAGGGCGGCTCGGCGCATACACTCGGCCACGCTGACGCCGCCAACCAACTCCTCCGCCATTGCGGGGTCAGCGACGACGGCGAAGGTGAAGGCGAGACTCCAAAGCTGACGCCGCCGCTGTTCAGCGTTGCGGTCGAGCGCCAACATCGCAAAGTCGCTCAGCGATGCAGCAGACGCATTCGACGAGGCGCTAGAGGACATCTCCGCCCCCAACATGCGCACCACCTCATCCTCCAGCGCCATCATCGCAACCGCCGTCAAGACTTGCGCACACTCCAGTCCGCGCACTGCGGGTTGAATCGTTCGATTGTGCACCAGATCGGCTGCCGTCAGCGTCGCCCTTATCACATCCATCAAAACAGTCGACTGAGCTTCCTTCCCAGATAAGAGGCGCTGCACATAATCAGAGACAGCGCACCAGTCCGCCACTGCGGGGCCCACCGCTGTAGAAGACGCGACGGGAACACCGCTGCTGCTGCCGCCACTGCCGGTGTCCCCTGCCACGATCCCCAGCGATGGCCCACCCCATGCAGTGACGACCGCATACTTCTCCTCCACTCGATGGAGCGCCGCAGCGACTACTTCCGTCACGTGGGCAGCGGCACGGAGGCACAGCAGCCCAAAGTCCTCGGCATCGGCAGACACACTCGCGGCGGCCTGAACCAAAGCGTTGACACGAGCGAGCATAGTCACCGCCTCTCGTGTGCGACGCAAGGAGCGCTCCAAAGTGAGGCGTTGCGCTCCCCACTCTCCCACATACGACGCAAGCACCGCCGCACTCGAGGGCAATAAACGCGCTGATGTAGGAGGGTCGAAGAGGCCCGTCCCACGAGAAGCACTATCCACTTCCAGGTACGCATCCACCGCATCCGTGGCTCTGCCTCCACAGTCGTCCCCCGTCGATATGGGCGTTGCCACACACACAGAGGGATTGCCATCTGGCTGCTGCGGCTGGGAGACATTCATGTAGCACCTGTTTATTACATCAAGCCGTGCGTCCCCCCCATTCAAGGAAAAGTAGAGGGCGTCGATGGTGGTGACGGTGAGAGGGGCCATCATCGCACCCGCGTCCGCGCGCGCGCACACCGGTGAAGGCACAGGAAAGCCATCGGGCAGGTTGGTGGTCGTGTATGCAGCACCACCCATCGGACCCAAACCCATGGCCAGCGCTGGTGCGACCAGATCTTGCACTTCGACGTCGAGCGGCAGCGGCGCCGCCATCCATTCCTGAGGAGTTGCTGGTGCGTTGGTATTCGATTGCACGACTGCCGCCGCACCTGGCTGCCAGAGTAGCGTACTGGTGAGGACCAGGCACCACACGAGCAAGGCGATGGACGCTGCGGCAGCGCCACGGGAAGGGTGCCCTGACATGGTCAGGTTTGGTAGCCCTTCAGGAACTTTTTTTGTTACACTTCTCCTTTCTCCCTTCGAATGGCGGGCGGGCGGGCGGGAGGGAGGGAGGGAGGCGAAGAAAGCGATACGTTCGGGTCTGAGGTGCAGTTTAGCACGATCGATCCACGTGGCCGACGTCGGTGAGAGGCTGAGGTCGATAGCTGCCGTGTACCAAGAGGGAGTTCGACGAGAACGGGAAAGTGAGGAAAGGGAAAGGAAAAAAGGGGGCCCAAAGGTTGATAGAAGCGAGGAGAAGACACACAAACTGACACGCACAGAAACGTCGTGTGTGGCACCACCGTAAGTGCGGGTGTAGGCGTGTGTTTCTATACCCTTCGCCTCGTAAAAAAAAAAAAACAGGAGCAACAGCGAAACGAAGAAAGAGAGAGAGAGACAGGACGTTCGGTAAGGGCAGAAAAATATGAGGAAAACACCTAATGAGATGGAAGGACGCAGAAAAAGAGCAAGGGAAATGGAGAGGGGGGAGGAGAGAGCCACGTCAGATACTCGCAGATTGCCGCTAGCTGAAGTTGTAATGTGCCTCTGTGAGTGTATGCGAGTGTCCGGGTGTGGGTGTGTCGTCTCCTCTCTATCAAACTCTGCGTAATAGTAGATGAAATCGAAAGACAGAGAGACGTATGTTCGATCCGGGTGTTTTAAGAAAAAGAGAGGGAAGAAGATGAAGAGAGAGAGAATGCGTGAACGTCTGTAAAGGAATAGCAATCGTAAAAGTGAAAAAGTGGCGGCAACCAGATACCAGGTACCGTCGAAGAGGGAAGGAAAAAACGGGCACAAAAGCGAGTAGAAGAAACAGGAAAGAGGAGTTCGTCGAAGTAAAAGCGATGGGGAGAGGGGTAAGGTCTCTGATATATAACTATAGATGAATAAATATGTGTCTTAGAGGAGGGGGGGAGGAGGAAACAAAAAGAGAAAGGATGGGAGGAAGGCGATAGCAACGCTGGTGACTCCCTCGTAAGTGTCCGGTGACCAGAGGGGATGAACGAAGACGATGAGAGGAAGAGAAAGACCACCTACGCCTACCCACACACGCACGCACGCACGTACGCACACGTCGGCACCTAAAATCCCCACCGCCTGTTCGCCTCAACTCCCTTTATGATTCAAAGCGGCAAAAAGATGTGTCGCGGGAAACAGAACAGGCAAGAAAAAAATTCTGAAACTTTCGAAATGGAAATGTTCTGATAGTAGTGAAAACTGTAAAGAAAAAAAAGAGAGAATATCACGGAGGCGGGCGAAGTGGAAGTCCAAAAAAGATACCAGGCCGATATGCACCCCAAAAGGCGGTGGTGAACCTCCTCCACCTTCTCCAGCGGGATAAGATAAGAAAAAAAAAGGAGCCCTTCTTCGCGATTGCGCGTCTGAGCAGAGGAATTCAAAAAAAATGAGAGAGAGAGAGAGAGAAGTTCTGGTAAAGAGGGAAGAAGAAATCAGGAAAGTGAAATGAAACAGACGTGGAGTCTTGCACGGATGCACCTGCGCAAGAGAATGTCATGCAAAATATTTTTCAAAAAAAAAAGAGAAGAAGCTCAAGCGCGTTAGAATAGAACGCTTGTCAACACACATCCACAAATATCTATATCGAAGTGGAAGAAAGATTCTGATGAAAAGGCCTCCGTTCACACTCAAAAACCGGAAGCACGAGCACCAAAACCCACTCTCACGAGAGGTACCGTATGTCGCTTGAAAGGGAGGAAAAGAAGGAGCGGTTGCGTCGTGCGAAACGACGCTCTTTGGATAACAAAAAATCTGGAGAGAAGATAGTTCGGGAGAGCAAGCAAGCAGACGAGAAAAGACAGGCGCTACAGAAAAAGAGGGGGGCGGGAAGTTGGCGAAGATGGCGCCTCGATTGTCACAATGGGGAAGAGAGATGGATGGAGCTTTAGGTAGAAGATGATGGTCTCGTCCTTAGCGGCTGAACACCTTACACATACACTCACACCACATAAAAAGACGGTGAGGGTATTGAAGTTGGGATAGGGAAAGCGAAGGAAAGCGAGAGAAGGTGGTGTGTGGGTGTGTATGTCTGTGAAAATGCGGTGCCGGATATCAGGAAGAAAGTGGGAGGAGGAGAATGAGAGGCGAGCGCAGTTGAGTAAGAATGCAGTCGCTACGAAGGAAGAGGGAGTGAGGTAGAGGAGGGAAGGGGGAAGGGGGCAAGAACGGGAAGGGCTCCCCGCCAAAAGGAAAACTAGCCCCGTCCGCCACCACTCATCACCTTTCTCCACACGAACTCGCATCCACCAACGCCCCTCGCAAAGCATGTGATAATTGAAAAGCTGCAGGAGGACGAGAAGAGGGGAATAGCGGGTGTCGATAGCTGCAACCTCCTTTTTGTTTGTTTACTTTTCCTTCTTTTCCCTTTCGGAGTAATCTGGAAGAAGCCAATCACGTCCCTGATGCGCGAACGGCGTTACTTGGGAATGGAGAGAGGGATACACATGCGCGACGCACAGAAATATTTAAAAAAATAGCAAAAGAGATGGGGGCCGAAGGTGGCGGCTTCTGCGCACCGCCTCTTCGCAGGAAAAGAGGACCAGAATTGAAACCTCTCTTTTCCATCGTCTTCCCCTTCCTTCCCTACCGACCAACGACGACTCTCTCGCCGCCGCTTCTCCCCCACCCCCTCCTCCTCCTCGTCCTCTCCCTTCTCAACACGGCACCCACGAGCGAGAAACACGCGCCATTTGAAAGGGGTGGGGAGGGGGTAGAGGTGGCGGAAAGCGAGGAAAAGAGAAAACAGAAGCAAAAGCGTTTGAAAGAGAGGGTTGTGGAAAACGGCGGATAGGCGCCTCCTCCGCCCCCTCGGATGGCTCACGTGCCCATCGCCTCCCCCCCCCCTCCCCCTCAGCGCATTCCGCTGGTGCTCCGAAAAAGGCGTGGGGAGAGAGAAGGGGAGGAAAAGCCTCAATCTAAACGAGCAACAGCTAAGGGAAACCAAAAAAAATTAACGGGAGAGAAGCCGCCACGACGACGAGTGGCGTGAGTGGCCCATGGCGAAACTCTGACGAGAGAACGAATCGAGTTGGGGGGGGGGGGGGGGGGGGAAGTGGAAGAAAGAGGGGGAGACTGCTGCGCAGCCGGATAACGTGAAAAACGAAGAGCCGTCCCGACCTCTTCCCGCCCTCTCTACTGCTGCTCCTCAAGCGAGTTCGTCTACCAAGTAAACACTCTCCCCTGCGGTATCCTCTAGCGATGCTGTGTTGTCCATCGGTGTGACGCGCGGGAGCTTGTACTGCGCTACCCGCTTTTCCATCAAGCTGTGGCGCTTGTCGGTGGTCAACTCCTGTCGCGCGAGGCGCGTCTCGAGACGCATCACCCTGGCGTCGTTTTCCTCCAGAGAAAACTTCGCCTTGTTGAGGGCCTCTTGGGCGTCGCACAGTGTATGATCGAGGTCGCGGCGCCGCTCCAGCTCAGCATTGGCCGTGCGAATATCTTCCTCCATTTTCACGATGGCACTGCCGAGCCGCTGCTCCTCCTCTTCCAACTCTCTGACCCGCGACTGCTGCGCTTGGGCCTCTGCATCCTTCGCGGACAGCTTTGCATCCTGCACAGACTTACGCTCACGAAATCGTGATCGCTCGGCTACCAACTGTTCCTCTCGCATATTATTCTCTGCCGTAGCGGTGGCCACCATCTGACGGAGTTCCGTAAGGGCAGCATGCCGTGCCTCCAACGCCCTTTCCCGCTCCATCAGAATCGTAGAGCGAGTCTGATACGTGGAGAACGCACTCACCTCGGCCATTGGAGAAAACCTCAGCACTTCTATCGCACGACGGAAGGAGAAAAAAAGAGGAGAGAGAGAGAGAGAGGAAGGGTCCGAGGGAAGTCGAAAACAGCAAAGCTACGTCACTGCTTGCACCTCAAAGCGTGTCCGCTTATGCCCTTCCGACGCGTCTTACGTCTTCTAAACAAAGGGGGAGGTTTTTGTGAATCTTTTTTTTAATCTAGTGTATGGGGGCGAGAAATTGATAATTTATGCCCGGAAAGCGTGGGTCGTAGCGCTTCGCCGAGAGAAAAGAGGGAAAGGAAACAAACAGCGGCAAGGGATGACGCGGGGTAGGCCTGAATTGAGCGTATCGAACTATACAAGCCGGTTCAATGGAGGGGGTCAAGGATCTATTTGCACCGAGCTGTTTGTGTGTACCTGCGTGTGTGTGTGTGTATGTGCGTAAGTATGCGCGATAGTGTGCGTGTTGGCTATCGGGTAACACCCAGCCAGCAGCCAGTAGTGTCCTGCTCGGGAAGTGACGCGAGAGGGGGACAAGGAAAGAAGCTAGAAGAAGGAGTATAAGAAAAGAGTAGCGCTGTTTGATCAAGTGAACATGCGGAGCGGCCGATCAGCTATCTGGCAGCGCTGCCCCTGTCCTTCCATGTGGGAGGGAAAAGAGGGGCGGAGGGGGGAGATGGAAGACCTTCCTTTCCGCCATACTCCCGAGGCACGACCGCAATATCACGGCGAACGGAAACAAAGAGAGAATCCATGAGCCCCAGCCACGGAGTGCTAAGGGATAGAAGAAGAAGGGAGAGAGAGAAAGCGGGGGAAGAGACGCACTACGTACTTTGAGGCGCTTTCCCGTCGCTATCACCCGCCCCCTCCTCCTTTTACGAGAGAAGAAACGTAGGGGGGGAAGAGGAAGAGGGGGGGGAGCGGGTGATAAAGGCCTGCTTGAATTCTACCTGTTCCCCGCTTCCTCTTCCCTCCCCCCATCCTTTTTTGTAAGGGTTCGGTACCATCGGCGGGACGGGGGGGGGGAACTCCTCACAACGAGTTGCTCTGGTTGGAAACTACATGCAAGTAAATCTATATATATATATATATATTGATTCCTTGGGTGCATCAACAATCCAAAAAAATGGTGGAAGATCCCTCCCTTGCATGTGTCTCGGACGCCACTGGAGCACAAGCAGAAGAAAGCGCAAGGAGGGGAGGAACTTGGGAAGGGGCAAAGCAAAGGGAGGAAAAAGAAGGAGGGAAGGACGGGAGTGGATCGCTACTTGTGGCGCAGCGCTACCATCCATCTATCCTCTCTCTTTTTCTTTCATATCCCTTTCCTCTGACCCCCGTATTCCACTTTCCCATCCCCTGTGCAGTCTCCACTCGAAAGGGGCCGAACTTCGACCGCTCACCACCCGCATCAAGGCCGTGATGGATAGAAAAATATCAACAAGAACAAAAAAGATAGCGGAAAGTGGCCACCCTGCAAAAATAGTTTGGCACGCACACACGCACACATATGGCACGTAGTCCGACGTGCGTCTTTTTATTTCGCATCAGCCGTTCTCTCCCCCTTTCCCTCGTCTTTGTCATTCTCTTTTCTTTCGGCCCTTTTATTCCTTCCCACTCAGCCGCACACGCGTCGAAGAGGAGGGGGGGCGGACACTATCGTTTGCTCCACTTTTTTTCCGATAAGAAGATCGCAGATGGTGGAAAGTGGCAGTCGTGCAGATATATCGGGACGTGTGGGGGGGGGGGGGGTGAGCTTGTGTACGCGCAAGGTGTCATCTTACGGTCATCGTTGGGGAAGGGGGAGATGTGCATCAACGGATAGATGAAAGGAGCGAGGCGCGGCTCGTCCGCTCCGCCTCCCCCCCTCCTCCTTCCCTCTCTTCCCCCGGTTCTGCTTCTCTCCCCCTCCCTCCTCTTCTCCCTGGCCCTCACTTCCCTCCTACGAACGTTCCCACCACGATAGAACACCAACAGTACCAAACGCACCAACACATGTTTCACGCTTTCCCGGCGCGAAAGGTGAGAAATTCATGGAGGTTGATGGCGCCATCCCGATCTCGGTCGATCATATGGAAAAGCCGCCGCGCCATCTCTTCATGAGGGACATCGCGCAGGTGTAGCACCAGCCGTACAAACTCGTTCATCTCTAAGCAACCATCCTGGTTCGTATCGTAGGTGTGGAACTGCATCATAATGGTGTTGTACTGGGACTGGGTGAGGCCGTACAAGGCGTGCGGGTCCGGCTTGTTATACCGCAGCCACGTGAGAAACTCCCCCAGCGAAAGGCTACCGCTATGATCGGCATCCATGTCGTTGAAGATGCGCTGCACGTCCCCGGGTGTCGTGGCGAAGTTCAGCCAGCGGGCAAGCCGAGCCACCTCGTTGCGGTTCAGCGACCCGCTGTCATCGGCATCGAAGAAAACGAAGAGAGAAACTATCTGATCATACTCGGGCTGATCCAAGCCGTACAGCGTCCATGGACGGGGGCCGAGAGGCTCAATCACCGCGGGCCGCTGACGTTGCTGCTGCTGTGGCGGCGGCGGCGGCTTCGGTCGTGGCGGCTGAGACGATTGCTGAGGGGCCGGATAAGCGCCACCAGCAGAGTTGGGGAAAGGAGGAGGAGGAGGAGCAGGGTGGCTAGGTGGGCCACCCATGCTACAACCTTGATATGCTGGAGAGTATCCGCCTGGGTAGCCGCTGCCGCCGGACGAACTTCCTCCTACGCCCATGCCTGCTAGTGGCGGTGGGGGACACTGGGCTGGGCGGCCGCTCTGCCAAACGTTGGAAGGGTTCGGGAACATCGGCTGCTGATATTGTGGTTGCTGATGCTGTTGTGGCGGCAGCGGTGGGTAGCCTTGGTAGGATTGCTGTGAAGGTCCCGGATTAGGTGGCAAAGACTTCACGTTCGCCACCATGGGAGGTGGCGGCGGCTGCGAGGGTGACACCGAGGACGGCGCCGGACCGTCACCGCATTTATGATGCATCCCCTGCTCACGCGTGCCCTTCCATCCGCACCGCATACACTTCACTCGAATCTGCAGGGCCATGTTCACAAGGGTGCGGTTGGGTGATCGGACGGACTGGATGGGCTTTCGACACACCGGACAGTCCTTCAGTGCTGTCGCACATTCACGGCAGAAGATGTGGCCGCACGGGGCGAGCTCGATCGGATCCTTCCAGGAGTCGAGGCATACCGCACAGGCGAGCTCCTCGCTAAAATTCTCTCCCATACACAGGTTCTCCATCTGGCAAACTACGGCGGAGCCTGCTTATGTATCTTTATATACAAATATATATATATATATATATGCGTTTGGGGAACGATATTGGTGGATCCCTCAGAGAAAACAATAATAGTGTCGTCGAACGTTAGGCACAGACAAAAGGGAAGGAGGGGGAGAAAACCAGCGAGCGATAGAAGAGAAGTGGGGGGGAGAAGTGGAGAAGGGGAAGGGAAAGGAAAGGCTCGGTCAGCTGCAGCTCACCGGCAAGATCAGTGCGGACCTCCACCACAAAAATAACAAAACACGCCTGAGCACACGGCGAGGGTGAGGCTCCTGAGTTGTAACACGAGATGGAGAGGAAAAAGGAGAGGATGGGAAAGTGGAAGTTCCAGGAATGGACACGCATGCACGAGTCGGTGCAGCCTTTGTTTTCGGGGAAGCGCCGCGATGGCCCAGCACCTTCTTCCAGTCCTATTGATGAAGTCCAATGCGTAAGCACTCGAATTGAGCAGAACGTCAGATAGAGAAAGAGAGAGAGAAAAGGGAGTGGAGTGGAGAAAGGGCAAGGACGCGTCCCTCGACGCCGAACTTGCGGCTAACGTTTAAACAAAAAGGTGAGGTAGGGAGGAGAAGAGACTGCTCAAAAGAAAAGGCAGGGAGGAACAAGAATGCAGAGTAAGAGAAAATAATGGACAGACGAGATGCAGATGACGTAGAATGGATGAGGCGCGCGTGAAAAAATGTCCTCCTCTCCTTTTACATTCAGGTGGGTCACCAGGCACCTCTTCTCTTCCCGATAAACAAAAAGAAAGCGGAGCGGCCAACTTTACCCGAAGGATTGTGTAGAGGAGGGGGAAGGCGAGAGGAATGGGATCGAACGCAGAGCCGTTGTCGAGGAAATGCTTGCTGGAATATCGTTGTTCAAGCAGTGGGCATAGAAAATAAGAAAAGACACGGAGGCGCAGTCAAGCGTTAGGACGAGCAGCAGTACGGTAGCGATACCACTCTCACGTCTTGGTGTTGTTGTTTTGCGGGGGTGTCAAAGGAAAAGGTTGGAAGGGGGGGAAGGTCCATAGACACAGAGGCAACAATGCCACCGCGCTGGAATCCAACACGGCGGAGAGGACAGTCCGTGCGACTCTTCTCCTCCCGCTTCCCTTTCCAAGGAACAGCTGGAAACGAGACTGGGAAAATGAGAGCGAAGGCGGTGGATGCACCTCTCCCTTCCCTCCCGGCCGAGTTGATGCCTTTTGGTTGCCTTATCACTGGCATGCCGTCTCAGCTTCATTTATTTTTTCGAGGAGGAGAGAGAAAGAGAAAGGTGAGGAGAGGGTGAAGCTTGTGTTGCCCACGTGGACACTATGAAGAGCAATAGCGTAGCAGTGCATCTTGACTTCTTCATTTCGCTGAACCACCACCACCACCACCACCCGCAGGCACACCGCATACGCTCGCATTCCTTCTTCCCTCTCCCCCGCTGTCTCTCTCCCGACTGGATGGCGCGTCATGCAGAGGAAAAGCCCCCGGGAAGTGCAAAAAGGAGGGAAAGACGATGGGAACACAACAAATATATCGAGAACCACAACAAAAATGAGAATGTGTGAGAAGAGTGGCGGGCACAGGCTCCTGTAAAGGGAAAGTCACAGAGAGAGAAGAGGGGGGGGAGGGGGAAAGACGAACGGCGAGAGAAGCAATACACGTAGACGCAGTGAAAGAAGACAAACATTGTTAGAAAGGTCTTTTTTCCGTGTTGTATTTCCCTCTCACACTCCTCGAGTTAGTGCGCCTCCCCTCCCCTCTCCCCCCTCTCGTCTTGCCCTCCCCCTCCTTCAAAGCGAGAGAGTACGGCTGCTTTATCTCGCGCGCGTACCGGCACAGAGGCCACCCAAGCCGTCGTAAAGCTCCCTTCACGGCCGAAAAAAAAAAGTTCGATAGTACGTGTCATCACGCTTCTCAAATTTTGAAAAACAGAAGAGGGAAAATAGTAAATGGAGAATGCACAGGGAGCCCGACAAGCGCCCAAGGAAGAGCGGGAGAGGAGCTTCACCCAGCCAGGTGTTTGGACGAGTATGACGATGTGTGTGTACGCACACGTGATGTGCGCGCAGAGGAAGGAATGACATTTGCAAGCATCACCCCCCTCATATTACCTCTCTTGCACAGCCCGTTTGCTCTCATCGCCCTCGGCCGTCGAAGATGACCTCTGACGTTTCTCTTTCACTCTTCTTGGGAGAAGCACGACCTTGTCATCCTGCGCAGCGGCCAGCCTCTTCTTCCCCACCACCACCGCCGCCGCCGTCGAGCATCGCCCAAGGCACAGCTGCACCGTGCGATCGAAGCCTTGACGGACAAGACGGGCGCTCCGCATTTGCCACCGGATGCTGAGACACAAGTGTCGCCAGAAGAAAAGACTTTCCTCCAGCGGAAGAGGCTTGTCCACATCGGGATCCAGAAACACATGAAGAGTGGGCCGCTGAGGCGCGCACTCGCGCCGGTAGTCTAGATAGTAAGGATCGTCACGCGGGATATACAGTGGTATCTGAGTCGCAGAGCGACCTAGCGCGGTCGCGGTATGGATAGCCCAGCAACGGGCCGTGTGAAACACGTGATATCCGCCTCCACCCAGCAGCACAGTGGGCCGCCTGAGCGACAGAACGTCCGCCACGCATTGCGTGTGTGTGAGAGTCGTGACGCAGAGCCGCCCAATCAGATCCCCCGCAATCGTGTCCGCACCACACTGCACCACAATGGCTTCGGGGTCGAAGCACTGAACCACGGCGGAGAAGCATGTGCGGAAGGACAAGAGGTAGGCCGCGTCCCCGGTCCTCGCTGGGAGTGGAACGTTGATGGCGAAGCTATCCGCCGTGTCACGGGTGGGGAAGTCTCCTGTACCCGGGAAGAAACCGCTCCCGTATTGGTGCAAGGAGAGCGTCATGACGCGATGATTACCGTGAAAGGCCCCTTCGACCCCATCCCCGTGATGTACGTCCAGGTCGACGTAAAGGACACGCTGGTAGTGCTGCAGGAGTCGCCGAATGCACAGCACAATGTCATTCACAAAACAGAATCCGCTCGCGTGCGCCGCGGCGGCGTGGTGCATTCCTCCCGCCCAGTTCATCGCCACGTTATATTCGCCCTGTATGAGAGCGTCTGCGCAGGCCAGGGAAGCCCCCGCTTGACTTGACACCAGCGCCCACACCTCAGGAAACAGCGGACAGTCTCCCTGCTGGGAGGCGAAGGGTACATCGAACTCCTTTTGAAAAGCGAGGGAGACCTCATCTAGTGGGTTTCCGCAGATGACGGGTGCCTGTTGAAGACACTCCAAGTAAGCTCTTCGGTGGAAGGACCCCATCTCCTCCGCCGTGGCAGGACGGGCATGGCAGACTGCCATACTATCTACCGAATCAAGGCCGAGCGAGTGCACGAGAGCATGCAAAGCTCGCACGCGTGAAGGGCGCATCAGATGACCCTCAGCATAGGCGATGGCTGTAACAGAATTATCAACGAAGTAGATCACCTTGCGGCCTGCGGGACCATGCGAAGCCGAATCGCTCGACCCATTGTCCGAGCTACAGAAGTGTTCGCTGCACCCACTGGAGGGGGAAGACGTTGTCGGCGTCGTTGAGGCACTCGAGGACGTCACCGTGGAGTCATACACACTGTACGGAGAGCAGGAGTCGGGCGATACGCCATCTTTCTGGGACAAGGCAGCTACTGGGGTCGATGTCTCCACCGTCGACAAAGCTCTCGGTGGTGATTTGCCAGGCGCTATCGACGCATCCGACCTTCGTTTCCTGAACATGGTATGCGCGCGAGCTATGGTCAGTAGGGTTCGGTATGAAGGCTCCCCCGAGCACAGCGCCCCTTCCCCACGCCTTTCCTCTATTTCCTTGTGCGTTAGGGCACACGACGGTCGAGAAGCCCACGGGAAGGGGAGAGAGGAGGGGAGTAGGAAAAGGCTGTACCTCTTTGCAACCTGCCCTCTATGCCGTCTAACTACAGGCAATGGAACCCTGTGACAGAAAAAAATATGGGTGAGAGGGAGAAGAATAAAAGAGAGAAATTGAGAGGGACATGACGACGGAGGAAGGCAAGCGCAAGAGAAGAAAGGAAAAAAGAGAGAGTTAGTGAAAAGTGCGCGTGAAGAGGTGAAGAAAGGGTACACTGGCGTAGCCTCTCCTCCTTCCCCCTCCTCATCCCATGAATATTCGCTCCCTCGGCAACGACGTTCGCATTGCCGCTGTCTTTGCTAGCGCTGCTCTTTTTGCTTTTGTTTCTTCGTTCGTCTCTTGACTACCCCGCGCTCTCTCTCGCACGCGCAAGGGCGAGAGTGAGCAGGGGGAAGGGGAGAGCCGGTGAACACGTACAAACGGGTGTCACCTCTTGTGCAGAGTCAATTGTTTTGTTTTTGTTTTGCTTAGGGGGGGAATGACCTGTGCCGATAGGCGCATCGCGTCCCCCTCCCATTCTCGTTTCTCTCATTTTCCGCGAATTTTGTTGAGCGCGTCCCTTGCAGCAAAGCTTTTTAGCCTCTCGCCCCCTTACTTCCCCCGGTATGGTTGTCATCCTCACCCTCTGGTGTCACCGACATGGAGCTCCCGAAGAACCACCGCCGTACTGGGCTCAGGAACTTAGAGGGGAGTATATCTTCGGTATGCAGCATGGAAAGGCGTATCCGTCGATGTATATATAGATATAGATAGATACGTGCGTGGGGGGGGGGGGGGCAGCTCTCTGAGTACAGTCTTCGTGAGCCAAGCAATGTCAAGATGTCCTTCTCTCTTTCCTTTACTTCCCACCCTACCCCACCTCGCCATCCGCCCAAGAAATCCCACTATGATTGAAAAGGATGGAGGAGGGCCCACCCGCACAGCAGGATGATCGAAGCAGACCTAACATAGACAAAAGGGAGAAAGAAAATAAAAGAGGCCACATAAAACACACGAAGAAAAAAGGAGAAAATGTGAATTATATAATATAAATATATTTTAGAGGAGATGGAGGGGAAATCTTGAGCAGAAGACAAGGAAGAGGGAGTGAAGAGGCGCCTCGAGAGGAAACATCGACCTGCGGCCACCACGAAATGATAAAAAAAACGAAAGAGAGGAAGGGGAATGAAGAAGAAAGGAGAGCGGACGGCCAAAGAGAAACAGAGAGAGAGCGAGAGAGAAGAGGATTCCACCTTTTCACTCTTCCTTTGCTCAGTCCACCAGAACAAATATATATATATATATACGTATCGCGAATCCTCCATACGTTCTCTCTCTCCCTCTTCCTCCCACCGGCCTATACGAGCATAAGGGAGGGAAGAAAAAACGTGATGACTACACAACGCACAGACTTCGGCATTCGAAGAAAGAAGTTGGAGGTGGACCAATAAGAACGGGAGGAGAGGAGGAAGGAGTATAGGTTTGCGGTGAAGAACAATCAAAGCATCGTAGAGGTATCCAGAATTTTGTCTTGCCTTCCTTCGCTCGTGCGTTGAAGATAAGAGCAAGAGCGACAAAGAGAACCTGACTGTCATTGTCGTGCTCCAAAGACGGGTATCATTAATGAAAGGAAAAGAAGAAGAGGTGCATCAGCCAGCACGACCACGGGAAGGATCCAAAAGAAGGAGAGATAGAGAGGAGGAGGGGGGGAGTGCGTCCACATTCCCCTCTCAAACCTGAGGCCAGGGGGGGGGGGGGGAGAAGGGCAACAAAAGAAAAGGGGGGACTCCCTCGGCCTGCCCCCCACCATCTCATTTCGGCCACAGAGAAATGCCATGTTCTGCGTCGTTGGAGACCGCTGATGACACGGGTAGGGCATCCGGGGCCACGGTGCCCATCACCACACCCGTTTCAGATCCATTCCGCCGCTGCAGGGCGAACGCCATCCACTGAGCATCCGTCATGGGCGGCAGCGTCATGTACGGGCTGTGCGTCTGGCTGGGGTCGCATTGGTGTGTGAGAGATGCTTTTCGGGAGCCACGCCATCCGCAGCTGGTGCACAGGACCGGAACATTCATGGAGGCCTCCGTGATCCCGTCACTGGGAGCCGCAAAGCCGGTTACAATGGAGTTGCATATGGCGCACCTTTTAGTGCTCTGCGGCGCGCAGCTACTGCAGAAGATATGGCCGCACTTGAGCAGCTGCACGGGGTTTGTCCAAGAATCCAAACAGATTTTGCATTCGATGTGTTTCGGCACGTTGACGGCCGTACACGCGCTCTTGATCATGATCGAATGGTTGGTGAGGGGGAGCGAAGGAGTCCTAAGTCTTTGACGAAGAAGGAAAGACGGACGGAAAAGGAGATGATGGGGGGGCGAGGGGAGCGGAAGAGGGAAAGGGGAGAAGAACGGTGTCTACTGGGGAGATGAGGGAGCAAAGAAGTGACTCCAAAGCAGTGTCACATTCACCGCGAGGTGTGCAAGCGTGTCCTCTCCTCAGCAGTGCAACAATGTTTTGCCAATGACAGAGTGAAAAAAAAGAATAAGCAGCACCAGGAATGCAGCGGGCATTCTGCCCCTCCAGCACCCCAGCGAAAGAAGAAAGAGTGCAAGAAAAGGGTGAGAAGAAGAGTGGAGAAAGGGAAGGGGAGGATGCGCCGTGCCTGTTGAGATAGGCATGCCCCTTGAACCTGGTACCGCCATTTCCAAAAGCGGAAGGATCGCGCAGCAGAGCGAAAAGGAAAAGGAAAAACAGGATTTGGTACACGATTGCTCCGTAGCACTCGTTTCAAGTCTTCTCATTAGCGCGCCTCGTTGTCAGAGTGAAAGATAAGGAGCACATATGTCCATTGCCACACACGTCCACCACAACCACAACATCCATTACCCCCTTCGCAGCACCTCGAAGCCTCCTTCTGGTTTCCCCTCCTTTTCCCCCGCACTCCCACATCTTCTTCTCTTCCTTTTCTCCGGCACTATTCCCTCCCCTCCCCCCCCCCTCTTTCCCCCGTGAAGAGCGATTTTGAGAAGGAAAACACACGAAACCTGAACATGGGGGGAGGAGGCGGGGCACTCATGCACATGCGGAAAAGGGAGGAGAAGAGCATGCCTATTAAGGGAAGGTGGGGGGAAGAGAAATGCGGTAGGACGACGGGAGGGAGGGAGGGAATGAAAGGGGAGGGAGAGCCGCAACAAAGTAAGGGATTTTCGTCAACCTTCTCCCTCCTCTAAAGTACAATGCGCTTACGCCGCCCTCGCATTAGCGTCCACCCACCCAGATAAAAGCACTACGCAAAGGGAATAGGGAAAGGGGAACATAAGAAAGCCTTGAGAAAGAAGGGCGCATCATCGGTGGCCATCGCACGTTCCCCCTCCCCTCACGCCACACCTTCTCGCGAACGGAGGACTTCCCTTTTCTTTTGTTGTTTGCATGGACTGTTACGCCGTCACAGAAAGCGCACCAGCTTCACTGAGTCGCGATCGCCCAACAGCCACCGTGGGGAGTGAATATAGGCGCATATCCAAAATGTTGTCGAAGTCCATTCTTCGACGCTGCTAGTGGACTGAAAGCGGCGGATTACGATGCGATGTGGGGTCGGAAGGGCCCCGACAAGCATTAAAGAGCGCAATCGACTCGCCAACTCGTTACTCACGACACGTTCTGCACCTGATGCGCCTACCCCCGCTGGGGGTGCGAGTATCATCGTTCCTCCCTGGGGAGCGGCGCTGTTGTACTTGGCAGAATCTGTGCCTGCATCCTCATTGCGACTATTTGTCCTTCGAAGCGCTTCTGTGCTCTCCACGACAGGAAGGGCCACCGCTACGGCAGCGTCGAGTGTTGCAATGAGGAACGGCAGCAAAAGTGGTATGGTGAGCATCTTGGTTCGCTGCACCTCGTAGACCTCCCTCAACTCTAGTATCAGGGCCCGATGATCCACCAGGGACGCGAGGACGTAGCAAGCCCCCACAAATTGATACTGCAGAAGACTTGCCATAGCCTCACATAGATTGAGCATTTGCGTCTGTTGCGCCATGCTGCACGCCATTTCAGGAGTAGGGGCATGCTCTGCCGCCCTGGTCGCGGCGCCAGCATCTGAGGGAATATCGCTTTGCAGGCAGTGATACGCGGCGTGAGCGAACGCAGAAACAAGCTTTGTAGACGGCTCCGCACCAAGGGAGGTGATGTAGGGCGCCATATTCGCGAGCACGACGGTGCATGACGGGAGCAGGGGGGCCAGCGCCTGCAGATCCCGCATCTCCATCACTCGACACAACGCCAGCACAATGAGATCGTTGTACGTATGCGGGGATGCCAAAGGTGGGAAGTGAGAGGGAAGTTTGGCTGTACAAACCTGATTGCACTGCATGACAAATCCTCGCATCTCCGAGAGGCGGGTGAGCACAAAGAGCATGAGCTGGAACTGGTACGTATGTAGCGGACTGCGACACACCGCCAAGGCGTAGTCGAGTATGGGAATGACGTAGTCCAACGCGTGGGCACTCGTGCCAAACAGCGCCAGGAAGGATGGTGAGAGGTCCAGGATCTTCCAAAAGAGTATCATCAAGTAGTCGAGAGAGTCGAAGTGGATCTGCGATACGGGCAGGTACGTCTGACTCGCATACACGTTCAACCCAAGGAGTACGGACATGCGCTGCATCAACCCTTTGGACTCGGTGAGTGTGACATCCCGCAGAGCCTTACGGACACAATGCACAAAGCGTGGTGGGCCACGATACGGTGGATCGAGCCTTACAGTAGAACCTTCGCCCTCATCTGCCTGTGCGTGCGGCGGACTAGTGCAGCGGGTCCCTTCCACCGGATGTACCTCCGGGATGTGGTCTGGTGCTTGTACCCTCAACTCACTGCTGGTGAGCGAGATTTCCCGATCCTTCGGCGTGTTTGACAGCGGGCCATCCAACGTGGAGGGCGACTTCGGCTCCAGCGACTGAGACCCATTGAACTGTATCGGAGATGATTCCACCGGGGCCGTGGCATCGGCAGATCCGCAATGCTGTGGTTCCGGTGTATCCTGAGGGTCCAGTGGAATGCCCATGTAGCATAACGTCACGTCGAGAAGTCGGACACACGAGCTCCCAAGCTCCTTCTCCTCCCTACCCAAGTGGCTCGTGTATGGCAGAATGCCGTACGGCACATATCGGAGCACCGTGTTGAGCATCGACAACGAAAGCGTCGGCATCAAAGGCACCGTGACCGTCGACAGCAACGGCTCGAGAAATATGGCGTCTCGAAAGCCGGCCGCGTGGTATATCGGAGACGAGAGTGCGACAAAAAGCGTGTCGATAATGGCCCGCCGCGTGCGAGAAATGCGCGATGTCGCCCATGCAAAAATTGGTGCCGCCGTCTTCACGCTAAGCGCCTGGAGAGGATCCTCGGACCCGATTCCCGGACACCACATCAACTCCATATCGACCTCCGCATGCGTAATGCTTGCCTTCGCTTCAGCGGGCAGCAGCAGAGCATCGGGTAAGGTCAGACCACGAATAAAACAGCACTCCACTAAGGAGCGGACCAGAAGCGCACCCAGGGGCAGTGAAGTCGTCTGTTGTCGGCTAGGGAAGAGGCGTACTGCCTGACCAGGCAAGAGGGGGAGCACCTCCTCGAAGTTGCTGGCATTGCAAGTTCGCCCCTCCGCGAAGAAGAGTTGCTGAAAATTGGAGGTGTACGCCGTTCGCGCTGGCGATGACGCGGGCGGAGGGGCCCCCCCTCCCTCTTGCCCATGAGGTGCTGAAATCGAGGTGTCGCTCATGGTGGGCCCATCAGCTGTACCACAAGGGGTTGCGCCATCCTCGAGTGCCACAGGCAAGATGCGGCGCAGGATACACAGCGCCGAGTTGAATTCTGTGACGGCCTCTGCAGGTAGCAGAACCCCGGGGGCATCGGAACTGGTGTTGATCTCCGTGCGTCGCACCGCCACAGACGCAACGGCAGCGATGCAGCGATGCAGTAGGGCAGCCAAGTTGTGTGTGTGAAAATGTCTCAGCAGGCGAAGCTGTTCGAAGGGAAAAACAAGGCTGCACTCCTCATCATTCGAAACCATGTGGAGCAACGGGGTCAAACTTTCGGCGGGAATGACTTCATCCGAAAGGAGGGAACGCACGAGCTGTGCCGTCTCCGGCGTTGAATGTGACGAGCCCATCCCGCCGCCCTGCCTTCGATCCCTTTCCGAGAAGTTTGTCGTCGAACACCGAGAAAGAAAAGGTCGATGAAGACGGGAGGGGGGTAGGAAAACACTTCCCGGTATTGATGAAGGGAGGATAGGAAAAGAATGAAGTTGAGAAAGAGAGAAAGGAAGAAGGGTAGCGATAGGTGCCCTCCAAAGGTACTAGTCGTGCGCGGTTGCTCAGGCTAGCAGAGTGGATTGACCGGGGAAGGGGGGAGGAAGAAAGTAAAAATCCTTGTGACTGGGGAAGAGAAAGTAAACACAAAATACCAAAGGAGGAACGTCAAAGGATTCTCGCTACTTCATATATCGGAGGGAAAAATAGGAAAATGAGGTAAGGGGGGCACAAAAGGCGGACAGTTCCGTGAGCAGCGCGATCCAATCAAACACACACCGCGAGGGGGCTCCACCAAGTGAGGCGTGGGAAGGAGTACGGCGGCCCAGCAGCACCGAGGCTGTCCGCCGATAGAAAAAAAAAGGAGGGCGGCGAATGAGGAAGGCAGCGATCGTAGCCGCTGCATATGAGACAGGAAAGGGGTGAAATACAGCGAAAGCGGAGGGAGAGAGGAGAAGAGTGAGAACATTGCAGAAAGGATTGTAGGCAGTGAGCAACGCGCAAGTTGAAGGCAAGCGTTCTCGGGGAACTCGGAAAGGGGTGTTTTTCGGGGTCACCTAGAAGTGGTGTAGCCGCCAAAACCCACGTGCTTCGACAGAAGCGCTGTGGTACCGTCTCCTAAATGTATATCCACCACGATGTCTAGCCACGTCTGACACCGACGGCGCCCTCCAGCAAGTCGAATTCTTCATCATCATGTGGTGCCAAAACTGAGTGCTGTGCTGGAACATGGAGCAAAACCAAAAATAGATAGAGTGAAAGAGCCGAGAAAGTCTTCAAGCGATGAAGGAAGCGCGGAAGCAACGCGTTATGACATGGATAATGTACATCGTCATCGGCTACGTTCATGTGTGCATGTGGGGAGGGGGGGGGGATCGGAAAACATGTTCGAACCGAAAGCGCGAGGAAGTTGAATAGGAGCGTAGAACACAGCAAAGCAGAACGAGAAAAAGAAGGGACACATACGAAGCCGTCGAGCTGTGCGTTCTCAGAAGTCACAGTCTTTCAACACAAATGTCGAAAGATGGCTCCACTGCAGAGGTTGGGCTGCTACTTCTTTGCTCCTGGCGTACTTGAGGGCCTCATAACGCCTCTTAGCAACGCACGAGCGGTACATTTGCTGAATGCAGCAAGCCGCGACCACCTCCTCTGCGGCCCATTGCGGACTCATCGATCTCACGGCAGAGGCTATCAAAGGACGCCCCGATGGGGCGGCCGCAGTCACCGCACGAGCTCCCCAGTCCTGACTCCTGACAGTTATGGGCTGTGTAGCTCGAGACACCAGAGCAGCACAGCGCCAGCGGTACGCGCGGTACGCACGCTGAATCACCACGCAACTGTGCGCCCAAAGCTGCGTTTTGTATCTATTTCGGCCGTAGCAGCGACGTGCATATACCGCCTGCCCGTACTGAAGACGAACCAGCATGCCACGCACTCGCTTTTGAATCAGTGTCGCATAGTAGTGTCGCGAGGATCGGAAGTGATGCAGCGTGATCTGGTGGTCCTGCCCACGAAGATGATAGCACCGAAGGCGTGCGCAGTGCCCTCGGTACACACGCTGAATTTCGAGGGCCGCCCATGAAAGTATCTCTGCATCCATCCCAGCGTGGTACTCTTCACATCGCGCCGCTCGAACGATGTGATAAGCACGAGACGCCGCATTCCGCCGCGCGAGGCTCTGCAGAATAATCACTTTCTTTACGTACTCCTTCCTCGCCGCATGGCGCCGTGCCACCTCTTGAAAGGCACACCAGCGACGCGTATACTTCTGCAAGGTTATGGCCGCCGCCTCCTTCCATTCGAAGCGCTGTCTATCCATGCGCGTCTGCTCGGCTCTCAGGGTGTGTTGCTTTACTACGTGACGGAAAAAGTGTACAATAATGCGCGCACTGCGATCTTGTCGCCGTTCGCGTAACCGCTTTTCAACCCGCAGCGTTTTCTTCAGTCGCAGAATATCTTGAGGAACCGCAAACGCACGCAGCGCCGATACAATGCGCTCGGTCGCTATCCAATGCTCCTCGAATGAGCGTTCAGTTCGGAGTAGAAGGCCAAGCCGCTGCCCCAAAAGCGTCACTACAGTATTCACGGACTCGCTCGTTTTCTGCTTCACCGCGGCAGCGGCAGCTGGGGGGGCGAAAAGCTGCAAGATCTGTTGACGAAGCTTCCCGTTTCCGTCCTCGATTTCTTTGCGTGTTTGCTGAGCTGCCTCACTCCTCGGTGCAGGGGGGCGCTGCTCGGCCATTTGCGAAACGAGGGTTGCGACCACCGAACGCGGGGTCCATACGGAGAGGCGAGTGGTGATCGGCTGCTCTGCGCCGGCGAGCAGTCGCAACGTCCATTGCAAAGGAGTCGTCGTGCAGAAGAGAACAGCAAAGAGGGACTCTTCTGCGCATCCTTCGAAACGTGTTCCTTTGAAAAGAGAGGATGGCGAGGCGCCATCGTCGCCCTCTCGCGGGATGGCGGCTACGAGCACCTGATAGACGCTCTTCAATGGGCACACACGTACTAGAGAAGTAGCCAATCCCTCTTGGGCCAAGTAGTGGCGCAGAACATCAGGGATGGGAGGGGCTACGATCGGCGGCAACACCTGATCGGGTTGCGAATGTCGCGGGTTCAGGGCCTTCTGAGGTGTACGACGGGAGGCCGCACCTTTCCCAGTTCTGGGCCGGGCTGCCCCCCGGGCTTTCTTCTCTGCAGTAGCTGCCCTGAGTGAATCCTCAGCCGCGAGAAGGGCTTTGGCGCGTTGCTCCTCCACAAAAGAAACCAGCTGTTTCCTAGTCTGGGCCATTAGATCGGTGAGAGGCACACCTGCCGCTTCTCTCGGGCTACATGCGATGGCCTGGTCGTAATCTGCAAGAGATGTCTCGCAGGAAGAGTTTTCTGTAGCAACGGCTCGGGTGTAATAGCATAATGCCAGAAGAAGATTTTCTTGCTCCTCACGCAAGGTGTTTTCGGAACTGCTACCGGATTCTCCTTTCACGCCTTTTTGACCTATGTGACTCTCCAAGGCGGCGAAGGCAGCCCCAGCTGCCTCTTCGCTCCGCGCAAAGTCGCAGTGCATGACGGCCCCAATAGCAGCGTTGAGTTCACGGACCGTTCTCCAGGCCCAACCGAGACACGGGGTGTCCCCGATGGTCTCCTCGAGTTGGCGACTGAGGGAAAACAGTTTTTCGGCCTTCGCCAGTCCCACCTTCCCCGCACGAAGCTCTACGCAGGCCCGGTTGCCCAAGGTGACAAGCAAGGCAGCCTTGAGCCCATCTGGCAGGTGTTCTAAGCACAGCTCCCGAGAAGACACCCCAACCCACGTGGAATCATCCTCGGTGGCATCGAGGCTCGGCAACCCAACGTGGTAGAGCGCGTTATATTCCTCTGTGACCGCACGAAAGTAGTCGCGTGCCTTCTCTAGCGAAGACCCCCAGCTATCATCGCCGAACTCCCAATTTCGTAGCGCGAAAACGTTGCAATATAGGGTGAAATCTAGCAAAGCCGTTGCCCGTACATACTTCGTTGTGCCACTCGCTTTGCGCATCCACTTGCTGTACGCATTCAAGGCCAGAAGAGGTGGATCACGTCGGCAAGCGAGGAGACGAGCAAGCGTAAGATCAGGGTCGACGTCGCCGCCCTCTTCTATCAGGGAATCGACATCTGTTTGACTTTTCACCGCCCACATCGTGCTCGCCAGGAAATGCTCAGGTCTGCATACATATATATATATATATATGTATATATGGGAAAGGGGTGTGCGTTGTACTCCACCTTACTAGAGCAAAATCAAAAAAAGGCGAGAAGAAAGAGCAGATGACAGTACATGACTCGCCATCAGAGTGTATAGAAGGGATCTCTAAGGCAATGTCCACGACACAGGGCGAGCGACACGTACGCCCGACATAGCCAGGAAGGTTTTCGTCATGATGAAGTCACGGCAAGCATGTTTATTACCGATCATCACCGCTTGTCGTCTACCCACGTGAAAGGAAAGTTCTTATATTTTCATCATTCCTTTCATGGAAAGGATTTTTTCTTTCCGAATACTTCCGTTTCATCGACGAGAAAAAAAAACTGTGAAGATTGGCGGTGAAGGTATTGCAATGGCATCTTTCTGCTATCGTTGAGCAAGAAAAGGCAGAGAAGCGCTCCCTTGCTTTTTACATCGCTAAAGATTTGTAAGTGCTGCTCGTGAAATTTTGCAAACTACGAATAGTACAGTACTGCTCAGTCATCACCATCGCTGTAATCCGCGTAGAGCAACAGCCTCTGTCGACGTATCGTCGGATCTCGTTCAGCCCCTTTCTTTGCCGTTGTCTCTTTCGATTCGACAGTGAGATGCGGCCTGACATCCGCCTCCGCGCCCTCGTCTCCATCATTGTTCTCCATCGGTGCCTTCTCTTTGTGCGTCGCGACGGCGCACCACTTCAAGAAGAGAACAACGTCGGAGAAGTGATCAGTCTGGAGCACCCATAAATCTCCGTTTTCGATATAGCCGTCCAACTCGCTCGACGCTGCCATGGGGGTGCGGAAGCACACAATAACCTTCACAGCTTGCATGAAGTAGAGCAGATCCTTCACCTCCAAGGGCCCAAAGCGTGCACCCACCACCTGAAAAAACACCCTCCGCGTCCCCAATCGGGAAATCTCGCGGTGAAGCATGCGGGCTGTATGCCAGGAGTCTACTTTGATCAGCACACCTATCTGGACGCATTGCGCAACGTGCTCCTCGTATTCCCGTTGCGAGCAGAGTCTCCGTCGCAGTTGGAGACTCTTCCACGTCGCCACTAGCGCCTCCTCAGCGTCTTGAGTCAGGATGGCCTGCTTAAGGCGTTTTCTGTCACCGTTAGGAAACGCAATAGAAGCTGTCGTGCAGACCTGAAGAGTGTTCGACTCGGACTCCTTATTTTTTTCAGCCAGGTAAGCGCCAATAGACTGGTCACTGGGGGACGTTTCCGGCGGCAAAGCTTGGGTTGATTCGCGGTCCTCTGAGGATTCGGGAGGGGGTCCGTACAGGAGCTGGCTCTCAAGAGAGTCGGTTATACCCAGTTGGCCGTAATCGCCCAGGTGAGCGAAGGAAACATCCATGCCTCTTGGTCGTAAATAATGCAGTTTATTAGGGAATACCTCGACGTACCACTGAAGCCGCTGGCGAAATGCCTGGACACGAACGCGAGTGGCCAAATCGATGACAGAGAGAACATGGATGCCGGCGCCTGGGCAGCCACTTACACTTTCTCTATCGATGATGGTAACGGCCATGCCTGGGTACGCTTTCCGAATCCGATTTCCCCAGAAGTCCACCATAGCGTGCACCTGCCCCTCTGCTTGATCGGCTACGAAGTTCATTCCTTCACTCAGAACACCTTCCCGCACAATGACAGCTATCACCAAGGATGTGGAGCTGGTACGATTCTGTCTTGTTGATTCCCTTCGTGAGCTATTCATTACAGAGTTGAGGCGCGAGCGAAGGCTCTTCTGTTCAAATTTCTTATTTTCCTTTCGAAGCTTGGAATCGATTCTGCGCTGCATGTGTTGACGACTGCGATTAAGCCGGAAGCCCTCCTCGTCGAAGAGATGCTTCGAAGACTCCAAAACCACAGCCTGCACCACTGCATTTTGCTCGGTGTGTCCAATTGAGTCGCTGTGGCACGTAGGCCGTGTACAATCTCGGCATATCTCAAGGAGGCGCCATAGTAGGGGAATGTGAATACCCTTCACTGCAGAAATGCAGAGACCATAGCACTTGCGCTGCAGCTTCACTTGAGGATGCCGCTTGCTCCCTCGATACTGCGGATCCACAACCTTCATAGGAGCAAAGTAGGCTGCGCTACTTCCAGAGGCATCCTGCTTTGGAGAGCCACGCGTCTTTTCACGTGTCGTTGCATACTTGTCAACTAGATCTTCCACATCACGTTCTTTCTGCAGCATACAGACGTCGAGTCCAATCAAGTGCAGCTCATCCACGACTCGACGGACAGCCGTGGCCGCTGAAAATGCATCCGACAAGAGATCCAGCTTGTTCAACACAACAATAACTGGCTTGTCGACGTTCAGGGCTACTTTGATTGCCTCATGTGTCTGACTCTCGACCCCCTCAACAACAGAGACGACGAGTATGATCACATCTGCCACCAGCTGTATGTGAAAGCGCGTCTCAACGAAGATGCGGTGCCCGGGAGAGTCGATGAAGGTGAAGAGTTCACCCCCACCACAAGACTTGGAGAAGGTGAAAGCTCGAACTGATTGGGTAATGTGGTGTGGCTCTTCATCAGCCACACGAGAACCTTGCAAGGCGTCAAGTAAAGCTGTTTTGCCGTGATTAACGTGTCCCATAACAGCAAAGACAGGAATACGGGGTCGCGTGTGTGGATTGACGCGCTTCAATAATTTCTTGCCAGTGGAAACATACAGGTCTTCTTCGTACCATTGAATCCACTTGTTTGGTGAGTCAGTAGATCCTTTCTGTCGCGCAACCTCCTCCGACTGCAGTTCGCGCACTGCCATCTCCCTGATTTGGGGTGGTAAGTGAGACAATAAGATATTTGCTGCTAGCTGATAAGGTACAAGGCAAGTAACAAGCCGATCATCTACGAGCTTGTACTTATCGGAGATGATCTTCTCAACATCCTTACTCTTCAGCGTTCTCAATGGCGCACATAGCGCTTTTGCTCTCTGCTCAGCATGCTCAATAAAAGCACGCGAATATAATCGAGGTGAGGCACCTATAATTTGGTCGCGGAGGCTAGCCTCCAACGAAGCGCCACCGTAGTTCGCAAGTTGCGCAAATGTCTTGGAGTCTAGTACGGATGGCAGTGGGAAAAGGGAGCTGGCATGGTGCTTATGTGAGGTAGTGAATGTTAAACGCTCAAAAATGGCGAAGCAGCGCCGCATCAGTTATTGAATAACTTTCTTATGAAAGTTACAAGAAGTGGCAGACGAAGATTGGAGCTCGCATCATGGAGATCGTGACGCTCAACCATGAGCTTTCTCTGCTCCTCAACTTTACGTTGTATGCATCACCAGAGATCGTGAACAATCTCCAGTCGCTGGCTCCAATGCATGCCAGCAGCGATGTATTCGGCAATAACATTTTCTCTTTCTATTGTACGGAGTGCACTAGTCACAACTTCAAAAGAAATCGAATACTTTTTTTCTTGCTATACCAACAATACAAGTGTACTAAATCATTCAGATGAAAAAAAGATAACGCAGAAAAGAGTAAGCTGCGCATTCGAAGAGCATTACTTCTGTCTCGTGATATCGCAGCTTACGAATGAGGCTTTTCTTGTACGGATGTCACGTTCCCTGTTGCCAAGTTTTCATGCCTTGAAGAAATACGCAATGAAAAAAAATGGAAACATAACGTAGGCGCAGGTATTAAAAACCCCGATATCCACCCAGATGGTGTGCAACATCTTATCGCGAGACATCACGTAGCTAGGGTGAGTGTAGTAAATTGTCTTTTCAGGCCCGCGCACGATCTTACCAGCAAGAGTTGCACATGGCTTCTCAGACTGAAGAGAAGCCATTCGCGCCTGCATCCACATGGCTGCACTAACTGCCGATCTACGGCTCACGGTTGCACCACGAAACATATTGTCCTTTGGCGAGGATTTTTGATTCTGTGTAGAAAAAAGATGTGCAGATAAATTTCCATATGTATATATATATACGCGATTTAAGCGGTAGAAGTGTAAAAAAACAAGCATCAAGGCATATCAAAGGGAGAAAGATCGGAGATCAAGGTTGTGCACCAGGCGCCTTTGTGCAGGAAAATGTCTGTGAGCAATGCAGTCTCAAGAGCACGAGCGGTTAGGACAGCTACGTTTGGTGTGATGAAGAGATGGGTACGAGTAATTGAGGAGAACAAACTCATGTTTTATTCTTTGTGTGGCCCCAAAAGATCCACTCAATACAATTCAGCAATAAACAGCAGAGTACCGTACTCATCTAAATTCCAGGATGAAAAAAGTTTCACCATCCTTTGTGTGTGTTCCACTCACGAGGAGGTCGTTCCCGCCGATCAAAGCCTGAGTAGCTCCTTTGATAAGCCCCACCGTATACAATAGCACATCATGATGTGTGACATTTCCAGTATACGCAGAACCGCAGCTCTCCTTAAAGCCCTCAACCTTGTCTAAAGACGCCAAGGTTTGCACGCGGTCAGCCTCTACGAGCCGAGGAAATCCCTGAAGCCATCTGAAATCATTGTCTGAAAGATGATATCGGCTGTCGATGGCCTTGATCGAGTCCACCTTTTTCCCAAAAATAACCTTCCACATTCGGTAACCTACGTACCTGACAATATCAATAGGAGCACCATTAAACACCGGCTCTCTAAACAGCAGCCTTTCCGTGAGTCGAAGCCCTATTATAACTCCCTGGCGCTCAACAAGAACGTGTCTCTCGTATTCCTCAGCTGCCCTCTCATCAGAGCTATCACATTCCTTAATCTTTCGTGCGCAAATTTGCACAAGAGCTTCAATTGTTAGCGTAGATGACGCTGCCTCACTGACGAGCGAAATTTTCGATTTGGAATCCATCAAAAAGGCTCGAATGCGGGCACCTGGATATTAAAAGAGCACGATGAAGAAGGATGCCGAGAGTAGCAAGAGAAAATAAAATTGCTAAAGTCACAAATGTTGAAGGTTCATCCAAAGCACTTGGGGATGTAGCAAAATGTCTGCGGGGCCAAGAGCTCCACTAAAGTTGCTTCAATGCGACGATAAACTTAGCTTAAGTACATTACTCAACAGTTCAATCGCATGTATGACATTTCTTGTTTTGCTAGGAACGGAACTACACACTAATTTACATAGAGGTGTAACTGAACTCGGCCATGGTGTACGGACAGTCCGCGTGAATTTGCCCTACCTCGCCTGCATACTGTTCCATGTCAGTTTGCAAGTTTGTCAAAACGTCGTGTCCTTCAACAATACGACCGAAACAGACATGTTTTCTGTTGAGGTGGTCGAGCTCAATAGGGTCGTTCGTGAGGCAGATAAAAAACTGAGATCCATCGAAACTGGAGGAGCTACGACATAGTGACACTGTACCGTAACCATGTGGAAGTCGACCGATTTCCGCCTCCAAATCAGCAATAGGAACTGCTTTCGCTGCCGGGACTACCTCCCCAGTCTGAAGGCCTTCTTTGGTGAAGCGAGTGAAGCCACAGTTTCGATACACACCTTGTTTGCCACGGCTTTTCTCATTCGAGTTCAAAGGTGGAATATTTTGAGCGATCAGCTCACACGCCTTGGGAACCCGGCTGCTATCGAGCTCCACCATCAACACACCATAAACATCACTGCCTTTATTGATTCGAAGAAGGCAGTTTTGGAGGTCGACATCTGTGCCGTCGAAGCTGTGAGATTTTGCCTTCGCAGCAGCTTTCCTCACTGGCATCTTCTAACACTGTGAGCAGCTCGAGATGTAGTGCTTAATTCAGCGTAACAATGATGCTCTACAAGGGTTGAAAAGGGAACATAATCGCAGCAGATAATTACAATAGCTGCATTATGGAAGCAGGGAGCTTTGAAAGACGGGCATCACGAGGACAACAATTTTCATCACCCAATTCTTGTCTTCGTCCATGTTACTCGCGGTAGCAGCTCTAATTGTAAAAGAGTTCGCACCACAGTTCTCGAAAAAGGGTAATAGCTGGGTGAGCACTGAGGAGCAATTATATCTTTTGTATTTTTTCCAATCAGTAATCTATCCCTTTTTACATCGTGAGAAACGCACAGCTACATTTATAAACAGTTTGCATCAGTATTTCAGAGGGTCGGCGGCGGGGTGGTCTATTTCTGTATCACGCACTAAGCTGGCCGGCAAGCAAAAGTTCGTGACAAACTCATCAAGCGTAAAAAAATTGTTGCTAGTAATGTAGGCTTGAAGAGACTCAACCTTGGGAAAAAGCTTCGGAAAGTTCACTTTAGCGTTGTCAACAAAGACATTTTTTGCCCGGCCAACATGATCAGTACCATGAGATACAAGATCCAAAACAGACGACAAGTCGTGCGCCACGCTATCAGCAACTTCGTCGCCGTTCTTTTCAGTAGAACTCACAGCAAGCACCGAGGGTGGTACTTTGTCCACCAAGGTTACCCCATTACAAATCTTGTTTGGGAGATCGTCATCAATGAAAAGTACTCGTACGGATGACTTATCGAGAGATGAAAAGGATCTCATCTTTTCCGCCAGGTGAAATGCATAACTTTCGGGACCCTCAAGAACTTGAACGAAATACTCACCGTAGTCGATGACAAAACAGCCTAGACCAGCCTCATGTGTAGATGTGCAAAAGGGGTTCAACTTGTCACAATGCTGCTTCACTTCAGTTATCAGTTCCTCCCATTTCTTGTTGAACGGCTCGTTCTCCTTCTTTCCGCAAAATACCAGTCGCACACAGAAGGGATGCGCAGCATCGTACGTGGTTAGGTCGATACTTCTTAGAGCAACATCAAGAACTGACTTCCGCTCGCAGATCTTCTCAACTGCGCTTACCTGCGTGTCGATTTTACGTGGAGGCATCGTTTTCACTACTCTATTTTGATCCTTTTGACTCAATGATTTGAGAAAGAGGAAATAGATTAGAAAGCTCGAAAGTTGATGTAACGGAGAGCAAAAGGAAGAGAAATAATGAAAGCTGCATACAATGCGAAAAGAGTACATTTGCATAAGCTGATAATTTGGCACTCGCTCCAGGGTCAATCGCAGTGAAGAGTTCGGTCAGTTTATGAGATGCTCAAAAGACTTCACCCAATAGAAAGCCTTTGTGATCAGAGTTCCTCAGAAAAACAGTTGATCCGTCTTGACGCCTACGGAATAAAAAACATCAGTGCGTTGCGCGCTTTCTGTTTTCCCTTTGTTGCTCGACTTCGCTGAAATACGGCCTCCTCAAAAGGACAACCATACACTGCCTATGCGAAAACTCACTTCTAAAACAAGTCCCTGATGATTAATAAGCAAAAGCATTGGAATCAACGAGCCAGCGCCGCCATACCAATCCCACGCCACAAGCCCGTGGTCTTCGACCTCGAGCCGGCGGGGCCAACCCCAACCCGGCCCCCCATCCCGCGAGCAACGAAGAGAAAGTGCGACCGAGACAACTGGTAACATCATAACCGCGCTACTTCGGAGAAAGAGCTTTCCTCCCTCTGCGTAAAAAAAGTTCCAAACCCTTAGCGGAAGGGCTTCTCCCCAGAGATGAGAAAGATGCATGGAGGGCACCCCAGTGGCCACCGCCCCAGGCCCCCGCTCCCGAGGAGCCCCCCCCCTCACAGCAAAGCAGGGGCGAAGAACGCGACACAAGCGCTTTGTTTCCCCGCGCACGCTTTCACGACCCGGATCGATAATCACACACACAGGTTTCAATTCCCACCAATCAATTATCACTTCAAACAATGTTGCCACATGCCGATCCAAATGCCCCACCGTCTGCCCTTATAGCACGCAACGCGTCGAGCAGAGGGATGCAAATCCCCCCCCCCTTCGTCTCTGCGACGCCTTCTAACTGGAAAACCCCACCGAATGAAAAAGAAGATGAGGAAAAGGGGGGGGCCGCCGATGGACGAGGAAGGAGAAGGGCCAGGAGCAGTATGCGGACCCCTCGAAACCAGTCCGGGACAACTAATCCAGAACACATATGCCTTTCCACGTTATGCCAACGCGCCTTGGACTGTTCTCCATACCCCTGACACCCAATATGAAAGGTTATATAATACACCAAACTGACTCGAGATTTATCTGGATCGGTTTCCCCTCACTTCCTTCATTTATAATGAGAGCTTAAGACAGTGCCAGTCGATTTGTCCGAATTTGATATGCCATTCGCGAAATGGTGGAGAGAGCGTTGCAGTGGCGCGCACCCTCAGGAATCTTTTGACTGCTACCGGGCGGGTCCGGTTCTGCGAAAGCCACCTTCTCGGCTCGATAATGCGAAAGGGTGGGATTCATGGCGGCTACCTGCGCTTCTCTTGGATACGGAGGGACAGGTGTGCGATTGCAAGCACCAGATGGCAGTGTAGACAGGGCTTTTCTGTGGTGACCCAAATTTCGCGAGCAGGTGGAGAAATGGTGGGAGGGGGGGGCCTTTTATTGAAAAAATTGCCCCACGACGATGTAACTTAGTGGCACAGCACCTTACAACGGAGCACACTTGTCGGCAAATAATGAGTTCTTGGAAAACGGTTAGATCTGGTGGTGTGAAACTGCAAAGGAAGGTAGCCAAGTGGTGGCTGCAACAGCATGAACATTCCTGTTCAAAGAGTGTTGGTGTGCGTACTATGAAATTCTTGTACTCCCCTCTGCTCCTTCTCTCCCTTATCTACCTGATGCTTTCTTTCGTATGTCTTCACAAAACGCGATAATGAATCATTTGGCAACGTACGAAAGTCACGGCGAAAACTTGTGCGACAGGACGCGTTGAGCCAAGCCTTTCTGAAGGAGTTGCACATTCCGAAGAATAGGCATGTCACTAGAATGAAGCCGTACGAGAATTTGTCATTGTACAACTGAATGTTTTTTTGAGAGCTCTCGGCTCAACCCCCCTTCGGGTTCACGAGTCTAAATAGTCTCGTCATAATGACTCCTTCATTTCGGAAGTGAGATTACAGGTTACAATCCGAAAACGGCATACTTTTCTTAATAGGATTCCCCCTTCCCCTCTGTTCGTGTCACGGCACTGTGTGTTTTGCCATTTATCGAAGATAAAAGTCAAAGGAGGAAAGGAGAAGGAAGAATGTAAGCTGGCAAGCTCCCAGGTCAGCATTCTGCGCGCCGCGTTCCCCTCGCGGACCCACTTTGGCCTCGTCCCGCCCACGCGCTACAGCGCGCTGGGGACATTTCGGTACCATTTACTGTGGCTTTGAGAAGCCGACCCCCCCCCATAGTGTACCCCCTGACTTCTTTGAAAGAGGAGAAGAAAAAGGAAAACGTAAGGGGACCAAATCGAAAGGAGAAACACTCGAATCGAAAGAAAACTTCCGGTTGGCATGGTCTTGGTTCTCGAACGGAGCAAGGAGCAAGGAGCATTTGACCTCTCTCCGCAAAGTGGTGAGTAGGTGCTTGACAGTGGCGGAAGATCAAGCCCGTCAACTGTGTCCGTGACAAGATGCGAGGAGCCGTTGTTCTCCCCAGAATTTCGTGAATAAGTATCGGCTGGGTCCACGGGGCCAGCGATGTGGAAGAGCACCACATCGATGTATCTCTCAACCCAAAGGTGGTGGGTGTACTCAAAGAGTCAATTGAGTGCGAACCCTCTTCCTATGCCACCATACCCGTTGGGGCGTCACTGGACGTGGACAAAGGGAGAATTATCCCTCACTATCGCCAAGCGGGAGTGGTCCGGAAAACCCCCACCTCGACAAGCCTCCCCAACAGCCTTTGCGCACTTTTTGGTTCTGAATGTGCCGAAAACCGTGCGCGAAAGTGGCCAACGCTACATATCCTTTTCCCGGTATCTTCAAGGACGAGGTCATCTTCCAGTGCATCTCGTGCGTTAATGTTCGAAGAGCGGTGCGTCGCCATGGGCACCTATTCGCGATACACATGGGTCTGGCGTGAAATACCCTCCGTCGTCAACCCGGCTCCGTTCAGGGTACGGAGGGATGTTGTGGGCCCTGCATCCCCCTGTTTCTGCAACGTCGAATGGTCCGTGACCCAGCTTTCCTTTCATACGTATAGCAGGTCTGAGGGTGCAGAGGGACTGCCCGTTGGATTTTGTGTCGGTTACTCGCAAGTGACAATCACCGCACATCGAGCACGCCCCCTCTTCTATAGACGCGGTGGCATTCATTCGCCCCCATGTCCTGCAATGCGCCTGCATCAGCCTTCATGCGAGCATCCAGCTCGCAGACCTGTCGCCACTGGCACGATGTCATCCAGTACCCTCATCCTGGCCCGTTGCGGCGGTTCGGTCCTAAGAATGTCCGCCGAATGATGCCCCCCCCCCCCAACCCCAGCCATCTACCCACGCGTCCAAAAAGCATATCGCGTCGTAGTCCTCCTCGCTGTAGGTTGGTCCTCCTACGTTCGCGATCGTCCACCAGCGGTGCTGTACAAGGAAATTTTCCCTCCGCAGCATTTCCTTCACCAGATTGTCGACGTACTCGAGCTCGTCGTCCCAGTCCTTACCGGGCTCCACCAAGCGATAGACGCCGCGGTAGGCACGTAGAACGCGGAAGCATTGCGCTGGGTTCAGCTGCGTAGTATGTATCGCTAATAGAATGAGCGACACGATGGAGACAAAAGTGCGGCACGAGAACTAAGGCACCTTCTCGAGAGAGAGCTTGATCTTCGCCACCGTCTTCAGAGCGTTGCACACCCAGCGCTGGTGGCCATCGTACTCGCTGTACTCCTCACCGAGAAAGACATCCGACCGTGAAGCCATCGCCAAGAGTTCTTTGTCCGTCGCGCATGCCAGGGACTCACGTTCCGGGGACGTGAGCGGGTTGGCTGACCGGATCCGGTCCACAACGCGGCGGACAGCATGCAGGAACTCCTTCTCCTGACCCTCATATGCGGCGATGAGGATGTTGTCGAACATGGTATCGATCAGCACCGGAGTGTCGATATCGACAATAACCCAGGTGATGGCCTGGCTCACTGCAGCGCTCCATCACGCACCCGTCGGCAGGGTGCACAGACGATAGTACCTGCCTATCCTTGACCGGAAGATGAAGCAGTTACGAATCGATTCCGGGATCGGAATCACGTCGTAAAACGCTTCGAAATCCATCTGCAGCATGTACGTGGCATAGCGCAATGACTTTCGGCGGTGCAGACGGCTCGGATAACGCAGGCGTGGCATCTCCGCCTTCTCGATGACTCCATTGAGGTGCGGCTCGGTGATGAGCCGACGACGTCCCTTTAGCTCAGGGACAGCGAAAACGTTCATGCCGTGAAACCCCTGCGGCAGTACGCGTTGACGTGAACATGTGGGTGGTAGGGCTACCGGCTCAAACTTGCCCATCTCAACCGATCTGCGGATATCCTCCTCCGCCAGCATCGTGGGATTGATCGTCCGCGAAGTCTTCATCTCGCAGAACGTGGCCGGGTCAACGTACTTGCGTACCTGCTGCAGCAGGGTTTTGGACGCGCTCGTGCTCGTTGGCATGTCCAGCACCGCTTCCCAATCCAGCGGTGTCGTGTATTTGAGGTGCATCCACCACTGGGAGGATTTCGGGAGCTCCTCGGGATTCGCGTTGCCTTTCAGCAGCTGTATCACGCTGTACAGGTCTTGATCGCGGATGCTGAGCTCCTTCGCTGAGGGCGGTGCGGCGCCTATGGCCTCCGGTCTCGGTGGAGAGCTGTGGCGGCGTTTGATTACCGATGCTCGAGAAAGGGGACGGAGGTAATG